>JAECXC010000677.1:0-2500 GCA_018152125.1 Drosophila dunni | reverse complement strand
TGTTCATCCAGATCGGAACACTATACTGCACAGATTCCAAAGGAACAATTGATAATTGAATACAAAATAACGCAATATTCATGACTAGAAGTGTATTTAGCTGAAGTTAGCAGTTATTTCTTGTTTAGGTACTAAATTGGTTGCAAAGGCAATACTCAAGCAAGCCGGTAAAGACGGTAAAGGGCCCTGTACTCACAGCAGAGGTTTGGGGTATGCGAGCTATATAGTCCGGATACATAAGGCCATTAAATAAACATAGTTTTAAAATCAAGTCTTACATTAACTGATTAAATTAAAGCTGAATTTAATTTTGCATAATTTTATTTATTTCTTTGGTCAAAGTGTTCCTTACACCACGGGATAAACTGCATAGCTGGCTATTTTGCATTGATTTCGCCGATTGCGAGCCATGCGAATGTAACCATTTTCGCCCCAGTTCCTGCCCCAAGAGTTCTTGACAATCCAGAAGTCGCCTCCGGTTGCATCGGTGCCATAGCCCACGACAACAACAGCGTGGTTCACACGTCCATTACAAGCGTGCTTGAAGACTCCGCTTCGGTAGTGCTGCAGCGGGGATGCATCAATGGCCACTGAAACGGGGCCCTTCTCGGCGACGGCTTTAGCAAGCTGCGACTCACTTCCGCTCTGGACTCCCACCACCTGAGCGACATTTGCCCCAATGTTGTTCTTGTTGAAACGGCATTTGGCGTCCCTACCCTCGTACGGATAAGATTTATCGGTATTTATGCCTCCATTGTTTTTGACGTAGGCCAAAGCCCTGGAGGGCCAGCCTCCTCTGCAGCCATTGTTGTTGTAGGGAGCACCTCTGGTGCAGTCCACCAGATTCTGCTCAGATAGGGTTACCATCTTTCCAGTTTTAATGAAGTGATGACTTTCCAGGGCTGCGGTGGCCGAAAAAGCCCAGCAGGATCCGCAGGATCCTTGTGACTTTACAGGGGCTACTGCACCCTTGGTACGCCAATCAACACTCCCGGCATTTGTTAGGTTTGCGGAAGGACTATAACTTTGATCAATGTCCAATTTTAAATCGGCGACATTTATGCTGGAAAGCATAAGGTTCCTGAATTCTTGGGGTAACAAATCAGTAAATTCATTAACTCCCATTTGGAAGGTCTCTTTTCCGGCCATAAAACGCTGATTATGCCTGGCAATTATTTGACGGTTGGTTAGGTAGATTTGAAGGCGGTATTGCTCCTCCTTTAGATCCCCATAAACTTTACTGTTCTCCAATTTAAAGATCCTGAACTGCTCCTTTAAAGCGCTCGTCAGGTTTAAAGCTTCTCCCACTCCGATCAGAGCCAAAAGTACAAGAGCTACCTTCATTACGGCTTATGGCTGGGTACAACTCACTTTAAAATACAATGAGTACTCACTTTATTGGGTTCGACATTTTACCCCATTTATATACAATTGCAACTCAGATGTTCTAAACACGTGAGACACTTTCCCTTACATTGGATACTGATATCTCTCCCAAATATTGCTATTTACGTAAGTAAAGCTAATTACTAGAAATGAAGTCTATGGGTAATTAAAGGGCTAACATTGTTTTAGGTTTTCGTTCGACGGAAACTTCGAAATATTCATTTACTCAAAGAGTGTACTGTTTGGTCAGAAAAATAACATTTAACCATACATAAAAGTAATTTTTTACCAAATTACCCTTTGGGAGCTATAGGAAACAGTTGTCCGATCACAATCAAACGTGGTAAGAATAACAACAACCAATTTGAAATAAATTTTATCTGCTCACGAAGGAGACGGACTTGCATTCATACGGACGGACAGACTGACGTGAATTACTATATCGTCTCGACTGCTGATGCTGATTAAGAAAATATGTACTTTATGGGATCAAAAACGCATCCTTATTCCTCTTTCGATGTCACGCCCCATTCGCCTACTATCAGCCAAAAATTAAACACACCGCGGAAAAAATCGGGGTTGGTTGTGAATATCTCAGTGACTATGGCACCCAGGAATACCAAATTTTGGTACTCAGGTTCCTAGAGACTGCATAAATGCAATTTCAAATTACAAATCATAGGCTACAACGCCCCCACAAGAAATAAAATAATTTCAAAACTTCAATGCGGTTTTTAAGGCTTTTATATTCTTACCGTACAGTATTGAAATTTATAATTCTTGTGCAGATTCATTTTATCAAGCTATTCTGAAAGTTGAATAACAATCGGACTATAAACAAGAAAGACAGAAACGTAGACATATTGATTATTGATCGTAATGTCAATGCATGTGTGCAAGCAAGTCAGATACATTCAAACATATGTTCAAACGCTTTCGTTGCCTGCCAATGCGTTCTGATGCAAGTACTATTCATGATAATACCCAGACAGCGATTTTAATGTGATAAACGGGATTAAAAGCACAGAGTATTATACGGTCGTTCGTACTCGAGTGTACATTATTCTCTTGTTTTAGATTGGTTGGTTGTAGGTTAACGTCAATAGAAAACAAA
>JAECXC010000675.1:0-93697 GCA_018152125.1 Drosophila dunni | reverse complement strand
ATATTTCATTTAATGATATCTCCTCGGTTATCACATTATTAGGAGTAAAAAATTCTCTACAGTTATGTATACAATTTAGTACAGCATTTAATGCTAAGAACAATAATGTGAAAGTCAATAAAAACAATATTATTAAAAACATTATGTTTATAGAATGTTCAAACTTATGTTCGACTTTAGTCCGCACCAAGTCAATCTCATCATCATCATTAGTATCGTAATCAGGAGAATTCTCAATACTTGTATCCCCTTGAGAACAGAGTGTTGAACCCGTTTCTAATCTATCCTCAGTTGTTGTTGTTGTTGTTTTTCCAGCGTTATCAGATTTTAATTTTATTATTTCAGCCTGTAGAATACTTTGACAAATAAACAAAGTTAACACACAAAAAATGACACGCATTTTAAATTTTTGTTGCTGTTTTATTTATTTATTGTTTTTCTGTATAATGTAACTTTAATGTGTTACAGTTGGAAACACACTGACTTAAGAGTGTGTTTAGAACGTAATGCTAATCTCAATATATATATATATATGTATATACTTATATATATATATACTTTAGAAAATTGTCAAATTGTAATGTATATGCATATATATATTATTAATAAATTAAACTTGTGTGTTGATTATAGCTATATTATATGTAGCTTAACCCGTGAAAGATAGCAACGAGTTAGAGTATAATTTTAAAAACTGATATCAAGTTCGTTGTATGATGGTGTGGACCTTAAAATATCAAAAGAAAGAAAACAATAACAATAACAATAACAAATAAAACAAAAACAATATATAAACTTACAAAATTTGATAAGAATGCATGATTTGTAATGCATCATGTTCATCAATAATTTTTTTTCTTGAATTAGTGAGTAACGTTCATAATTATCAACTTCATCTTTAATAGTATTTAAGTGATTATAGGTTATATTTAAATTTTCAATATGTTCCAACCGAACATGTATATTTAAAAGTTTTTCTTTATCTTCAGGTGATTAGAATGTTGAGATATTTTTGAATAAAATTTATAATTTTTGTTATCATTTTAACGCTGTTTCCTTTTATTGAATATCCATATGTAAAACTTGTTTATAATCGTTAATGTCATGGGTTCCAATGTTTCTCTCTGACTGACTGAGTTGTTGATTGTTTTCATTTAAATTATTAAAATTTCGTTCAAACATATAATTTTTCTGATTGTTATTATTATTATTATTATTATATATATTGTAATGACAACAATAAATTCTTAATTTTCTTTTTAAATAATCGCTATGATAGCTACAACGAATATCAATATCACTTCTCAAGTATTTTAACTTGAAATATCGATAAACCACATTAGGTGATTCAATTATACCACCAATATCAATTTCTTTTTCAATTAAATTTCGACGAAAATTTTCAACAGCGTCATCAACTGTAGGGAATTGATTTGATATTCTTTCAAAATTAAATCGTTTAAATCTATTATTTTGTTGATTATGTGAGGCTTTTATATATTCAGGATACAATTCAAAAATTAAATTTACTTTGATAGTTAAAGTTTCATTTAAATTAAGATTAAA
Organism: Drosophila dunni; assembly: GCA_018152125.1. Lineage (NCBI taxonomy): Eukaryota > Metazoa > Arthropoda > Insecta > Diptera > Drosophilidae > Drosophila > Drosophila dunni. Next base: position 92,131 of record JAECXC010000675.1, on the reverse strand, counting down.
TTTAGAGATTTTAATAAAAGTTTCATATGCGGTTTCCAAAGTGGATTCACTTTTTTACAATAATAGCTAACAATAAAAGAAAAACGTAATTATTATTTTCATTTTTTTTTTTTTTTTTTATTAACTTCTTTCTTCTTCAATGTTTGTACAACAACTAATTTTATCTTATTTTATTTTATACAATTGTACTTATTTATATATATATTTATCATCAGTATTTATTCTCTTTCATCGTTCTCAAGTGATTACCATTTCATATGTTTGTGTGTAACTGTTGATGTTCTCGTTGAGTATGATATGTTCCAGAGTGTTCGGGTCTTTGTTTACAACAATTTTCTCAATATCTCCGTTTGCCATTTTCCATTAACATTTTATATTTAAAGTTCTTTTATCATAATTGCTTGTATACAAACAACGAATTGATATAGCAGTAGATTTATATTTTATATTGAAGTGTCTATAAAATGGTTATGATGCATTCAATATACCACCTATATTTTTCTCTTTCTCTTTAAGATTTGATTGAAACAATTCGATTGCATCATCTGCTGTAAGTCCATCAAATTCATCATCAATATCATTTGCATCAACAGCAGTAGTTGTAGTTGTTATTTGTTCTTTTGCGTTAACAATGTTTGTAGGTGTTATGGAATCAATATTATTAAATTCAGAGGTTCGTCTCTCCCCCATCATTTCAAATGAAAGGTTGACTTTTATCAAATCATTGTTTGATAATGTAATATTAAATTCTAAACTATTTTCATTCGATTTAATATTACTATTAACAATGTTCAGTATTGGAGTAGAGTATCCAAAATCACATTTAAACAATAAAATAAATAGCAAAATTATTATTTTTATCATCTTTTACTTTTTTTTTTTTATTACTGTTCTTTGTAGTTTCTCTATTGAGAGTTGACTTATTACTAACATGAAAACAAAAAAATGGTTTATTTTTATAATATTTTATGAACCTCGTTTGTTAACGGTGTATATTCAAATAATTTATCCTGAATTATTAAACAATATGCAGATGTCGCATCTGGAATATTTTTTATAGTTTTAATCTCAATTCTAATATCAATAGGTTCATTTTTCGTTGTTTCATTTTGATGTGTTACAACTAGAACAATAATAGGTGCTTTATCTTTAAAACTCTTTAAAGATAACAATGGTTGAGATTCACGACCATAATAGGATTTTTGAAAATTTATATACATATCATATAATAAAGCATATCTATTCACACTAAAATTTTGATTCAGTCCATCATATGGATATACTTCAGAATTCAGAAAAACTTTTACATCAGTTAAATCACAATAAATATACTGCTTATCATTGTTTTTAAATACGATAATGACATAGCGTGGGCGTTCAGTTTCAGCTGCTAATTTTACATTCCAAATAAATGATGTACTTTTAGAGACTACCGGATTATAATATATATCCCAGCTTCTGAAGAATAATATTAAAGGTGTTTGTTTGTTAGTTACTTTAAACATATACAATTTATATGCGTCAGATAGTTGTACATGAGGTACTTTCCATACGATGCTAGTAAGTTTCATCACTGTCTTCGATATGGTTAATGAATCCTCAATAGTTTTATATACATCTTCATTATCCTTTGAGCGTAGTAGAATTAGTTCATGTTTTGCATTGAGTATTATCTTGTTATAGTCTTCAGCAAATCCTAATAACATATTTAAAGGAACACAAAAATTAAATTTTCCCTTTTCAATTATCAAGTCATTATCTATTGACCATCCAGCATTCTCATATACTATTTTTTGATAATAATTTATAGATAGATAATTTTTTATATCTGTCGTTACACCCAAATGTCGCGTTCGATCAATTTCAATACCGTTTATCTCATATCGTATTTCATTAAATAAGTATGCCATACAATTATTTAATAATTTTATTTTGTCTGTGACTGTACCATCAAGATTTGTGATATATCCTTGAATATGTAGAAAACTTTCGCTTGGTAAGACATATAAATCTTGATTTTGTATTGCAATTCGAATTTCATCATTGTTATCAAATGATCGTAAATAAGAATTATAACTATGATAATCTTTTTTTATTATTGAATTATCAATAGTTGGTTTTTCCAATACATTAATTATATGGCTCATTTTTTTTAAATTTTTAAATTTTTAATTTAAATCCCAAATCTAATAGAAATTGTTTATTACACTGTGTTAATGGTTTTTGTTGTTGTTTTTGATTTAATTCCTTGTTTGATTGTTTTCTTCCTTTTTGTTTTTTATTATATGATGAGCTCTCCTCATCCGATCTGTTCAACGTTAACAAGTTGAATGAAGATGGATTTAATGATAATTGTCTTTTGTTGTATATAATCATTCTTTTATAGGTTTTAAATGTAATCTTATCGTAATTCTTTCACCACGAAAATTAATTAGATTTCCGTTTTGATCAACAACTTTTAAGGTTATTGAATGTATTTGTGATGTGTTCACTGGTAGATATATAACATTTTGCGGTGTCTCAGTTATTTTATAACCAGGACTGACGACAAGCGCAAACTGATGTAATGTATGTGCTGCTTTATTATTTATATATGATCCATTTATAATATTACATTGTACACATATGCTATTAATTTTTGTAATATCAATCGTCTTATCTGAAGTGTGTTTTTTATTGGGTTGTAATATTTGTGATGTGAATCCTAATAATGTTCCAATTGTTTGATTTTTATTAAAATAGATTTCATCATTTAAGGAGAAAATTTCTGTTTGTAGAGTGTTATAATTCGGTTGTAGATAAAATTTTTCTGCAGTATCTTTTTTGGTTTCTTATACTTTTCCATATTCTGTGGTACTATTATTGTTATTATTATTATTTTTTTTTTTTTTTTTTGTGTTAGTTTTTCATATTCACTTGTTAACAAGTTATTAATATCATTGACTTCATATGAACCAACCGGAATTGTTATCGTATGTTTACCAATATGAAATAAGTTATTTTCTATATCAACATTGGGAATCGAATTGTATGTGTCTAAACTAATTAATCCACAACTATAGTTTTTTGTTTTAAGTTCAATTGGTGGAAAATAATTTGCAACAAGTACGGATGTAGTACCTGTCAGTGTTAATGTTATTGACATCTTAAGACTTCAGAAACGAATGAATGATTTGTTTTCCTCCTTCTCTTTTATAAGTTAATCCAGGAATTATGCTCTGATGAGAAACCCAACCATTTAACTAATGCCATACCATTTCGTCGTCTAATGATCTTTTCCACTAGATATGTATCAGGAAATTTAGTTTTCAATAACTCATATTCATAAAATCCTCCTTGTATTAGATGTCCTTGATAATCTTCTAATATATATGTAATAGGATTTGTATTTTGTACTTTACTGATTTTAAATATCTCGGTTGTCCAATTTGGTGTATATCCTTTTTCAAACATATGTTTATATTTACTTATACGTACAAAATCTCCTTTTTTGAATTTTGATTTAAAAGTTATTTTTAAATGATTGTAGACAGTATCAAGAAGTAATTTTTCATTTGTTAAATTTACATCATTTGGGGCCATCTGTATTGTTCTATGATATGTATTATTATATTTTCTAACAAGATCCTTGTAAATATTAATCCATTGATAAGTACCTTGATAGCTAAATTCCTTCCACATCATATTTTTTAATGTTCTGTTAAATCGTTCAACTATACTAGCCTTTTTAACACTTTATGATGAATAATGATTAATACCATTGAATTTCATAAGATTTTGAAATGTTTTGTTATAAAATTCTTTTCCGTCATCTGTTTGTAAGTTTTTTGGTTTTCGTTGTGAGTCTTCAAAAATTTGTTTCATGCTTTTCGTAACGCTGTCTCCCGTTTTGTTTTTAATAGCAGCAGCCCAAGCGTTTTTTGAAAAAGTATCAATAACCGTTAAGAGATAACGATAACCTCCATTATACATTTCATAATTTATCATTTCAACCAAATCAGCCTGCCATAAATCATCAATACCTTTAGTTATTACACGTCGTCTATTAAAATTTTTACGTGCTTGCTTATGTAGTTCATCAACTATATTTCTTTTATTTATATTCATATCCGCACACATTATCAATTATTTTATGACTGTTTTAATAAATTAAGAACTGTGATATATTAGTGATTATTCGTTGAGAGCTTTAATAATTGGATAATTTATTTGAACTTTTTTTACATCATCACCTTTCATTACTGCAATTAATTGAAATACAAGACTTTCAAGTCTTTTCATATCTTGATTCAATGGAAATATATAATTTTCAGCAAAAGTATCAGTATATGTTTTGGATAATTCTTGAAACGTATTTCTCAAAACTTCGATATCACCGGCAACATCTTTTTTAATTTGTTCATTTAATTTATCAACTTGAGAGTTAATAGTATTTGTAATTTTTTTTAATTCTTGAATATCCTGTTCTAAATATATATTTTGTTTATAGATAAGTTTTTTCAATTTTTTAGCGTTTAAGGAATTTTTCGTTTGATCAGCGCTTTCGCCGAATTTATTAATCTGACTCATTTTATTATATTAGCTTCTTTTAATTCTTCAATTATGGAAATAATTTCGTTTTTATGATGATGCTCTGATGCTAATAGTAAACGTAATCTATCTATCAATTCGTTTGGATCATCCCAATATGTATATTCTTTATCCTTTTTTAATAAAGTTTTTGTTAGAATACCTTTTCCGCTGAATGATGCCTTTGGTTTAAATAAGTTTCGAATTATGTGTTGATATTTAAAGGTTTTAGTTCCTTTAATTTGTGAAGTAGTTAGATATTTTCGTTTATGTGCGTTTGTGGATAACATGTTTCGATAATTTTTCAAGTCTTTCTGTGTATAATATTTTGGTTTTGTATGGAATAATAATTGAAACAAGCCAGGTGTCATTTTCCATTTATTATTATTAAAATTAATTGTGTTGTTATTAAATTTTAGTTTAGAATTTGCATAATACCAATCTCCATTTTCTTTTTTATTTAATCCATACAACAACAGTGTCATTCCTTTTAAAATAGCAAAGTTTTCAACAGCATTGATTTATTATTGTTGTTTTGTATTTTTTAAATTTTGTTTTTATGATTTTCCTTTCATCATCATCATCATTTCCAATAGATGTATTGAAGTATGTTTCATCAAATAATTCGTTTTCGGATTATTTGTTGTGACTTAGACTTTCGTTTTCCTTGTATTACTTCATTTGTTTTGTTTTGTTGTTCCCTCCAACTGATCATCATCATTGTTTGATAATATTTTCTTTTAGTATTATAATACCTATGTCCATTGATTTTCAAACTTTTTCAAGCATAGAACTATTATTTAATTTTCTTTTTTATTTGACAAGTGTGGTTGTGGTGGTGGTGGTGGTGTTGGTGCTGGAGTTGTTGTTGTTGTATTTTGATTGAATACATTACGTTTACGATTTGAAATAACTGGACTTAAAAGTAATTGATTTTTTATGTCAACATCATTATTATTATTATTATTATTATTAGATTTTATCATAAATTTTCCAAGTTTATTTGATTCTATGTTGTTAATACTATCAGAACTATTTAATATTTCCTTTCTCTTTAAATTTGTTGTCTGTCGTTGTAGAGTTTTATTATTGTTAACATTACTATCTAAATTTGATAATAATTCAGGATATTTTTCTAGTTGTTCCATTAAAAAATTATCATAACTATTGAAGACAGCATCAGAAATATCAGAATAGTCAGAATGGCAAGAAATTTTTTCATTATTAACTTGTTGTGATATACTATTAAAGTCATTTTGGATATTTTCAACATTTTCATTTTCATCATATTTTTTTCGTTTTTAAAAAAAATCTCTTCTTGTTTATATGGTTTAATATTCTTTGTATTATAGTATCTATTTCCATTAATTTTTTTAACTTTTTTTTTAAATGTTTTCGAACTCTCATGTTGTTTACCAATACTTATTTTTCTTCGCTTAGCTCTTAAAATTTTTCCATTATTAAATGCATCTTTCTTATTTGATTTTATTTGTTCTATATTTTGTTCTTGTTGTTCATCATATTCTTCTTCATCTTATTGTTGTTTATTATCATCTTCTTCTTCTTCTTCATCTTGTTGTTGTATATTATTTCTCTTTATATCATTTTTATTTTTCAAATTTTGTTTCATATTTGATGCAATTTCATTTAAAGGTATTGTAATTGGTCTGAACGTATCTTCTAACATATTTACTCTATCCATTTGATTTAACTTTAAGCTTTTTAATTTTTCATTTAACACTAATCTTGTTTGAACAAGTTCATTCAATACACTATTTTTTTTGGATAATTTTTTCATTGTTTTGTTTTTGTTTGTGTTGTACGTCTTAATCATTTCAAACTCAATCTTGAACTGAATAAAACATTTCAATTATCATTTTTCATATGTTATTCAAAAACAATAAAGCTGATCAGAAGCTGGTCAGAAGCTGATCAGAAGCTGATCAGAAGCTGATCAGTACCTGGTCAGAAGCTGGTAAGAAGCTGATTAGAAGCAGGTCTAAAGCTGATTAAAACTGTTTATAAATGTATGAAATTGTCAAATCCTTTTCTATATCGCCCTTTGTCTATATCATTATCTTTACTGATAACAAGAAATTGATATTTATCTTTCCAACATTTACTACAAATTTCTAAAAATTGTTTGAATGTCATATCACCTACAACATGATCATTATAAATATGCTTAATATTCATTTCATCTTGTTTAAATACAACAATAAAATTAGCATTATCACGTATTAAATGTTTTGGTATTTTTGTATAAGTTTGGCATAGATAGAAAGAGTCGATATGTTTATGTCGTCCCATACAAAAATAATCCCTGATTGTAGTTTGCTTATCACAAATCACATCGTCAAATATCATTATTGAGTGTGGTCTAGCTCTATCGGGGGATAAAACTTTTTCCTTATCTGAAAACGTGAATAGCTGTATTCCCTTAATTGGTTTAATTAATTTCATCAAATATTGATACTTGGGCTGATACAACGATTTTGAATAGATGTAAATATTTTGGAATTTAAGTCCATTTGGACTTTCTATTAAACTTATCATAACATTTGTCTTTCCACAATTAGATGGTCCCACAAGTAGAGCACGTATCGAATTGGGTAACAGCGAACTGTGCACAATTTGTTCGCTGTTACCCCGCTCACCACAAATGCGATCAACATTTCGTACATTAATTTGTTTATGTTGTTTTATTAATCGCATCTTGTCAACTAATAATAAAACTATAAATACTTGGGTTTATACATTGATTTTATTTAATATATGTTTGCTTTTGAAAACGAACAGTCACTAATTATTCAAAACATATACTCAAAAAAAGTAAAAAAAAAAAATCTCTATAAATTATAAACGAAAGTTCAATTTACGTCATTATAAAACTGGCAGTGGGTTCGTTAACAACTTAATTAATAAATTACCCATAGAACTCCATTTACCAGGATATCAATTTTGTGGACCCGGCACAAAACTTGCTGAGCGTTTGAAACGTGGTGATAGAGGGATTAATCCGTTAGATGCATCGTGCAGAGAACACGATATTGCATATTCACAGCATAAAGACTTGGAAAATCGACATCGTGCCGATAATATATTAGCTGAAAGAGCTTGGGAACGTGTTAGATCAAAAGATAGCAGCTTTAAAGAACGTGCTGCTGCTTGGTTTGTGACAAACGCTATGAAAACTAAAGTAAGATTTGGGCTAGGTATGAAGAACAAGAAGAATAAACAACAACGACGTAAAAGGAAGTCACCTAATCATCGTCGTTCTCTGTCAGCCAACCGTAATAAAAAATCATTTGCAAACGTTGTAAGACAAACAACACGAATTTTAAGGCGAAAAAATCCGATGAATTTGAGAGATGCAATTCAGATAACTCAACAATCAATTCCAGCAAATTTAAAAAAATTGGTGGTCTTGCAAGTGGGGGAACAGCTATTGCTAAAGCGATAAATGATATTAAAAATTGCAAGGAACAACTATCTGAGGCAACACGACATAATCGATACATGGAATCAATTGCTATGGGAAAGGGTCTTTTCTTGAAGCCATATAAGCAAGGTTATGGTTTATTTTATAAACCATATCATCCAAAAAACTAATAGATATGCTACCCAAACTACCACTTAGCAATATTGATTTAATTGAATTTGGAAATCATTTTAAACATTTTCGCGGTGTTTTTATGCGTGATCGTTTGCCAAAAAAACCATGGATCAATGAATGTGGAATAATAAATTTAGATAATAATAGTGGTAGTGGTACACATTGGGTAGCATATTTTAAAAATATAAATTATAAAGAGTATTTTGATAGTTTTGGTGACTTACAACCACCGATTGAAATAATAAATTATTTAAAACCACCGATTGAATATAATTATAGAAATGAACAAAAATCAAACACTTATAATTGTGGTCAAATTTATGTTTAAAATTTTTATTAAGAAAAAATAAAAATATAATTATACAGTTATCGATACATTTTTTTTTTTTTTTTTTTTTAATATTTATGATACATCCTTATGACCCCAAGCAAGGGTGTTTATATTATTTTCTTTTATATATCGCTTATCATCTAAATGGTTCAATGTAACTTTTGTATATTCTTGAGTATATATTTGATGTAATTTTGACTTAAATAAATACATTGTTCCAATTTGTTTTTGTTTTCTATATAAACATTCACGAAAATCATCAATAGTTAATTTTGATGATACACTCATCTTAACACCTTTTATTTTTTAATTCTCTGTTATATTATCATTATCATTATCATTATTAATTACATCATGAATTTGTATTGAATACATTCATCTTTCATTAGACCCAATTTCTTTTTATTTATCAGAGGTAAATTAAAAATATTATCTTTTTTATATTCTGATGTATCAAAATGTTCTTCAATTTCAAAACGGATATCATCATAAAAATCAGTAGTCTTAATATCATTTCTCCTCACAAAATAGTTGAATAGTTCTTGAAGAGAAATAAGTAATATTATTAAATTCAATTAATGCATTTTCTTTTTTTTTATTAAAAATTGATTATATTTTAAATAAAATTTTGTTCCATATATAAAATATAAATAAAGTTGTATTCCATATGATATTCGATTTGAGACGTTTCATTGTGAGGGTTAATTTTTTTTATGCACACCGCTGCGGCCAACGATAACGGTCAGCAGTTAGCGCTCAAGCCACTGCGGCCAACGATAACGCACAGCGGTCAGCGGTTAGCGGTTAGCGCTCAAGCCACTGCGGCCAACGATAACGCACAGCGGTCAGCGGTTAGCGGTTAGCGCTCAAGCCACTGCGGCCAACGATAACGCACAGCGGTCAGCGGTCAGCGGTTAGCGGTTAGCGGTTAGCGCTCAAGCCACTGCGGCCAACGATAACGCACAGCGGTCAGCGGTTAGCGGTTAGCGCTCAAGCCACTGCGGCCAACGATAACGCACAGCGGTCAGCGGTTAGCGGTTAGCGCTCAAGCCACTGCGGCCAACGATAACGCACAGCGGTCAGCGGTTAGCGGTTAGCTGCTAGCTGCTAGCTGCTATCATGTCGAAACTGGAATGGAATAACATCGATATAAAATTTTCGAAGCCTATCATGAGTTTGAAAGATTTAACATTCAACGAACCGTACCCGATAATAAACGATTGCCGGAAATCAAATCGATTTGGAGAGAAAATTATGCTGACATGTGAACGATTCATCGTATTTCTTCCAGAACGATATAACAACTTATCCGACGAGGCCATAAAACTGTTCACAACAAAGCAACATACATTTCTTAAAATAAAAACTAATGAAAAAAATTATATTTTACAATTTAATGATGTGAATGATAAAAAAAATATTAAATAAAAAATAAAAACAATGGAAAATCAAGAGAATTATGTGTGTTGTGAATTTTGTGATCAACGTTTTCAAAATAATACAACCTTAAATCAACATTGTTGATTAAACATAATACAAACAATCCAACATCTAATGAGACTCGTTACAGTGACTTATGTGATCAACATATTTTAGTCGGTAATTGGAGTTATCATTTACGTACAAACCGAGTTTTCTAGTGTTTTAATAAATAATAACTTGAAACGCATAAGAAGTGTATTTAAAAATCGAATTGAAGCGTTTCAAGTTAAAAATCCTAATAAACAATGTTTAAATATTGCGAATTTTTTCCAATCAATTAATGATCAAGTAAAAACATTATTAAAATCTGCATTACAAAAACATTTCAATATAAAGTATAATTTTGAATTGTTTTGTAATTACGTTTTAATAAAAGAATCTGAGGATTTTTATAAACTCGAATTAAAATCACACCAAACAAAAATGGACATTTTAAACTATTCAATGAGTGATGATAAGATAAATGAAAACATTAACAACTTGTATAATTATATAAAAAATGAAATGAGTGAATTTCAAGAACGAGACAGCGGTTGGTCGTTAATCGAAATAACACATTTAGAAGTGAATATAAATAAATATCAACCGATATGAGGATCAAATTACATTAATTTACTAGCTGCTAGCTGCTAGCGGTTAGCGGCTAGCGGTTAGCGGTTAGCGGCTAGCGCTCAAGCCACTACGGCCAACGATAACACAAGCCACTGCGGTTAACGATAACACTTCACACACACACACACACACACACACACACACACACACACACACACACACACACACACACACACACACACACACACACACACAGACAGACAGACACAAATATCACTGAAACCGCAAAACGGCAATACCACAAAACCACAAAAAAACCACAAAACCACAAAAAAAAACCACAAAACCACAAATCCGCAAAACTGCACCAGAACATACATATCCTACCTACTACTAATTCAGCAATCAATTTAGCGTATTGCATATTTTCATTCTTTTTGTTTTCAGCACAAAATGGTAAATCATTATGAATATCATGTAATTTTCATCATATTCTAAATCTACCTCTAAAATATATCCAATTGGAGAATCCTCAATTATGTTAAGATCAAAATTTTTTAAATTTTCTTCATCAACCCATTTAAAATTTTTATGCGGAATAAACTGTGACATAGCATAGCCATATAAATTGTTAACATCTAAATATACTATATAATTTGAATCTTTTGCACTATCATAATCTTTTAAATATTTATTGTTTGCTGTTGAGTGTCTTTTGCTACATTGAACAATACCACCTCTAATTCCATTCATTATAAAATCTTTTAATCGTTCAGTTGAATTTAAATAATCGTATGGAAATATACCCTTACGTTTTACTAATTGAAATTCATTAGTTTTATCAAAAAATAATTTTATAGTATGTAAATTTGAATCTGTTAAGTAACTTGCTAAGCTATCTAAACTTGAGGGCATAAATCTAAATGAATCTAGAAATCGAAGTTCAATAACCACATTTTTCTCTATTGAAATTTTCTTTGATATAGATATATAAAATTCTTTGTTTAACGGTAAAATTTTGATTTCACCTTCAATTTTTGATAGTTCTTTAACAAATAAATGAGAATCATATGCTGAGAGATAATGAAAAAATATTGGAAAAAAATTTGGTAGTTTATAATTTAAGTTGCAGTCGTTATGTGCAGCACCTCTATATTCTCCAGTTAAATGACAATGATCTAAAACCTTATCGTTTTTAGTAAGTAATTTTCCACAAATATGACATATTGACTCTAAATTAGAAGAATTTAGTTGTTCAATTGATAGAGGTTTCATTGGCTTAATTTTACATAAATGATTAAAATATAAAGATAAACAATCGTTATATAAGCTCTGTATAAAATGTGATGTACAGTCTTCACCATGATTATATTCGATATATATTTAAGTTTTCATCAAATGAACATTTTATATAATAGCTGTATGCATATGGAATATGCTTTTGAACTAGATTTATATTATTTGATTGATTAATATCTATCTCTTCTAAAATACACTCAAAATCTGCATATACAACAAAAGGAACATCTAATTGCTTTTTTATAATTTTTAAATAACAATGTAGAATCAGCAGGGGCGGGCAACTCTGTAACAATTTTATTACACTCCAGTTTATGACGTACCAGTTTGTTCTCCTCTTGAAAATGTTGAAAGCACATAAATATAGCTTTTTGGTATTTAATGTTAATTGTTGATGTAGTAATCTGTTTAGAAATACAATATATATTAGAACTTTGATTTTATTTATTTTGAATGTGTTTTTTTTTTTTTTTTTTTTTTTTTTTTTTTTTTTTTAATACCTTGAAATGTTTTTAATCCAAACATAGTGATAGTTAAGATCCTTTTCAAGTAGTAGCAAGTAGATTTTATGTTGCGCTTCCTTATTTTTAGTGAAATAATATGGTCCAATAACTGTATCATTATCCAATCCCAAAACTGTTATGCTTATATCAGGATTATTACACTCAAATGTATTGATGTTAGGAATCGGTGTAGGAAAATTTATTCCAGAAAAATTTAATGTTTTGTTATTTATAGTAAGTATATCTGATTTAATGTTATAAATTCCTTTTCTTTTATATGAAGAAACACGTTCTCTATTAGTTTCATTGTCACAAAATGCTGATAATAGAGCCCATTTAAAGCAATACACATCTTTATTTACAACATTAATACAACATTTTCGATTTTTTATTTTAGCTGGTAAATTAATGTAATTTGATCCTCTTATCGGTTGATATTTATTTATATTCACTTCTAAATGTGTTATTTCGATTAACGACCAATCGCTGTCTCGTTCTTGAAATTCACTCATTTCATTTTTTATATAATTATACAAGTTGTTAATGTTTTCATTTATCTTATCATCACTCATTGAATAGTTTAAAATGTCCATTTTTGTTTGGTGTGATTTTAATTCGAGTTTATAAAAATCCTCAGATTCTTTTATTAAAACGTAATTACAAAACAATTCAAAATTATACTTTATATTGAAATGTTTTTGTAATGCAGATTTTAGTACTGTTTTTACTTGATCATTAATTGATTGGAAAAAATTCGCAATATTTAAACATTGTTTATTAGGATTTTTAGCTTGAAACGCTTCAATTCGATTTTTAAATACACTTCTTATGCGTTTCAAGTTATTATTTATTAAAACACTAGAAAACTGTTTATGTCGGTTTGTACGTAAATGATAACTCCAATTACCGACTAAAATATGTTGATCACATAAGTCACAGTAACGAGTCTCATTAGATGTTGGATTGTTTGTATTATGTTTAATCAACAATGTTGATTTAAGGTTGTATTATTTTGAAAACGTTGATCACAAAATTCACAAGACACATAATTCTCTTGATTTTCCATTGTTTTTATTTTTTATTTAATATTTTTTTATCATTCACATCATTAAATTGTAAAATATAATTTTTTTCATTAGTTTTTATTTTAAGAAATGTATGTTGCTTTGTTGTGAACAGTTTTATGGCCTCGTTGGATAAGTTGTTATATCGTTCTGGTAGAAATACGATGAATCGTTCACATGTCAGCATAATTTTCTCTCCAAATCGATTTGATTTCCGGCAATCGTTTATTATCGGGTACGGTTCGTTGAATGTTAAATCTTTCAAACTCATGATAGGCTTCGAAAATTTTATATCGATGTTATTCCATTCCAGTTTCGACATGATAGTACAACACGTGTTATGGTTATATTGTATATTACAGACTGAAGTGCTTTAGTGTTTCTGTGTTCTGTATTTATAGCAATTTTAAGTTGAAAACAACAAGAACATACAAACCACAAAACCACAAAAAAAAAACAAAAAAAATATTTTAACACGCTTTGATAATCTAAGTTAAATATTATTATTATTTTTTTTTTTTGTTCTAGTTATTTCACATTCTATATTTATATCAGTTTTAGATTTGAAAACAAACGTAAAACCACAAAAACAAATTTTCACACACTTTTGTAATCTAGCTACATATTTTATGTAGAAATTTTTTTGTTTTATTTTTTTTTCACATTCTATATTTTTATCAGTTTTAGATTTGAAAACAAACGTAAAACCACAAAAACAAATTTTCACACACTTTTGTAATCTAGCTACATATGTTAAATATTTTTTTTTTTGATATAAATACTAGTTGCCTTCCACTTGAAATATCAGTACAAACTTGAGTTTTTGTAGAAAGACACACATATAATGGAGCCTTATAAAGATCATCCAGTTCCTGAGAAACGTACTGAGGAACTCATGAACTACTACATGATAAACTCACAATGTTGTGAGTTTAATGAGTGTTGTCAGGACAAAAACAACAACAACAACTGTGGAAACAACTTGTGGACAATAACAACAACAACGAGGGGATCCAAACTGTTAAGGACACCAAGATTATTACAAATACCGATACTGAGGATGATGATGATGACGATGATGATAATGATAAAGAGAACGAGTACAATATTCTCAATCTCACTAATTCACCACTAACTGTAGCTTGATGCTGCTAAAAAAACAATTCCATTAATAGAATTTAATAATATTATTTATTTCTTTTCAAGAATGTAATTATATGTATTTCTCCTCACAAAATAGTTGCATTCTTGAAGAGAAATAAATAATATTATTAAATTCAATTAATGCATTTTCTTTTTTTATTAAAAATTGATTATATTTTAAATAAAATTTTGTTCCATATATAAAATATAAATAAAGTTGTATTCCATATGATATTCGATTTGAGACGTTTCATTGTGAGGGTTAATTTTTTTTATGCACACCGCTGCGGCCAACGATAACGGTCAGCAGTTAGCGCTCAAGCCACTGCGGCCAACGATAACGCACAGCGGTCAGCGGTTAGCGGTTAGCGGTTAGCGGTTAGCGCTCAAGCCACTGCGGCCAACGATAACGCACATCGGTCAGCGGTTAGCGGTTAGCTGCTAGCTGCTATCATTTCGAAACTGGAATGGAATAACATCGATATAAAATTTTCGAAGCCTATCATGAGTTTGAAAGATTTAACATTCAACGAACCGTACCCGATAATAAACGCTTGCCGGAAATCAACTCGATTTGGAGAGAAAATTATGCTGACATGTGAACGATTCATCGTATTTCTACCAGAACGATATAACAACTTATCCGACGAGGCCATAAAACTGTTCACAACAAAGCAACATACATTTCTTAAAATAAAAACTAATGAAAAATATTATATTTTACAATTTAATGATGTGAATGATAAAAAAAATATTAAATAAAAAATAAAAACAATGGAAAATCAAGAGAATTATGTGTCTTGTGAATTTTGTGATCAACGTTTTCAAAATAATACAACCTTAAATCAACATTGTTGATTAAACATAATACAAACAATCCAACATCTAATGAGACTCGTTATTGTGACTTATGTGATCAACATATTTTAGTCGGTAATTGGAGTTATCATTTACGTACAAACCGACATAAACAGTTTTCTAGTGTTTTAATAAATAATAACTTGAAACGCATAAGAAGTGTATTTAAAAATCGAATTGAATCGTTTCAAGTTAAAAATCCTAATAAACAATGTTTAAATATTGCGAATTTTTTCCAATCAATTAATGATCAAGTAAAAACATTATTAAAATCTGCATTACAAAAACATTTCAATATAAAGTATAATTTTGAATTGTTTTGTAATTACGTTTTAATAAAAGAATCTGAGGATTTTTATAAACTTGAATTAAAATCACACCAAACAAAAATGGACATTTTAAACTATTCAATGAGTGATGATAAGATAAATGAAAACATTAACAACTTGTATAATTATATAAAAAATGAAATGAGTGAATTTCAAGAACGAGACAGCGGTTGGTCGTTAATCGAAATAACACATTTAGAAGTGAATATAAATAAATATCAACCGATAAGAGGATCAAATTACATTAATTTAGTAGCTGCTAGCTGCTAGCGGTTAGCGGCTAGCGGTTAGCGGTTAGCGGTTAGCGGTTAGCGGCTAGCGGCTAGCGCTCAAGCCACTACGGCCAACGATAACACAAGCCACTGCGGTTAACGATAACACTTCACACACACACACTCACACACACACACACACACACACACACACACACACAGACAGACAGACACAAATATCACTGAAACCGCAAAACCGCAAAACCACAAAACCACAAAACCACAAAAAAACCACAAAACCACAAAAAAACCACAAAACCACAAAAAAACCACAAAACCACAAAACCGCAAAACTGCACCAGAACATACATATCCTACCTACTACTAAGTCAGCAATCAATTTAGCGTATTGCATATTTTCATTCTTTTTGTTTTCAGCACAAAATGGTAAATCATTATGAATATCATGTAATTTTCATCATATTCTAAATCTACCTCTAAAATATATCCAATTGGAGAATCCTCAATTATGTTAAGATCAAAATTTTTTAAATTTTCTTCATCAACCCATTTAAAATTTTTATGCGGAATAAACTGTGACATAGCATAGCCATATAAATTGTTAACATCTAAATATACTATATAATTTGAATCTTTTGCACTATCATAATCTTTTAAATATTTATTGTTTGCTGTTGAGTGTCTTTTGCTACATTGAACAATACCACCTCTAATTCCATTCATTATAAAATTATACATATCAATGTCAGTTAGTAGTTCTAGTTCTATTTCAGTTGTCTTTAACATTGCATCCCATGATAATCCAGGTGTTGTATAATATTGACATGGATCTAAATTATAAATTTGTTTACATACTTTTCTATAATTTTCAAAAATGTCATATAACAAAAGCACATCTATCTTTAAATATAATAGTAAATAATCTAATAAATTTTCACATTTGAAGACATTCCATACATTTTGTGCAATTTCATAACTCTCTACACTACATGATTTATCTGTTAATTTATTATAAAACTTTTCACGAGGTGGTAATTGTAAATCTTTTAATCGTTCAGTTGAATTTAAATAATCGTATGGAAATATACCCTTACGTTTTATTAATTGAAATTCATTAGTTTTATCAAAAAATAATTTTATAGTATGTAAATTTGAATCTGTTAAATAACTTGCTAAGCTATCTAAACTTGAGGGCATAAATCTAAATGAATCTAGAAATCGAAGTTCAATAACCACATTTTTCTCTATTGAAATTTTCTTTGATATAGATATATAAAATTCTTTGTTTAACGGTAAAATTTTGATTTCACCTTCAATTTTTGATAGTTCTTTAACAAATAAATGAGAATCATATGCTGAGAGATAATGAAAAAATATTGGAAAAAAATTTGGTAGTTTATAATTTAAGTTGCAGTCGTTATGTGCAGCACCTCTATATTCTCCAGTTAAATGACAATGATCTAAAACCTTATCGTTTTTAGTAAGTAATTTTCCACAAATATGACATATTGACTCTAAATTAGAAGAATTTAGTTGTTCAATTGATAGAGGTTTCATTGGCTTAATTTTACATAAATGATTAAAATATAAAGATAAACAATCGTTATATAAGCTCTGTATAAAATGTGATGTACAGTCTTCACCATGATTATATTCGATATATATTTAAGTTTTCATCAAATGAACATTTTATATAATAGCTGTATGCATATGGAATATGCTTTTGAACTAGATTTATATTATTTGATTGATTAATATCTATCTCTTCTAAAATACACTCAAAATCTGCATATACAACAAAAGGAACATCTAATTGCTTTTTATAATTTTTAAATAACAATGTAGAATCAGCAGGGGCGGGCAACTCTGTAACAATTTTATTACACTCCAGTTTATGACGTACCAGTTTGTTCTCTTCTTGAAAATGTTGAAAGCACATATTACATAAATATAGCTTTTTGGTATTTAATGTTAATTGTTGATGTAGTAATCTGTTTAGAAATACAATATATATTAGAACTTTGATTTTATTTATTTTGAATGTTTTTTTTTTTTTTTTTTTTTTTTTTTTTTTAATACCTTGAAATGTTTTTAATCCAAACATAGTGATAATTAAGATCCTTTTCAAGTAGTAGCAAGTAGATTTTATGTTGCGCTTCCTTATTTTTAGTGAAATAATATGGTCCAATAACTGTATCATTATCCAATCCCAAAACTCTTATGCTTATATCAGGATTATTACACTCAAATGTATTGATGTTAGGAATCGGTGTAGGAAAATTTATTCCAGAAAAATTTAATGTTTTGTTATTTATAGTAAGTATATCTGATTTAATGTTATAAATTCCTTTTCTTTTATATGAAGAAACACGTTCTCTATTAGTTTCATTGTCACAAAATGCTGATAATAGAGCCCATTTAAAGCAATACACATCTTTATTTACAACATTAATACAACATTTTCGATTTTTTATTTTAGCTGGTAAATTAATGTTATTTCATCCTCTTATCGGTTGATATTTATTTATATTCACTTCTAAATGTCTTATTTCGATTAACGACCAACCGCTGTCTCGTTCTTGAAATTCACTCATTTCATTTTTTATATAATTATACAAGTTGTTAATGTTTTCATTTATCTTATCATCACTCATTGAATAGTTTAAAATGTCCATTTTTGTTTGGTGTGATTTTAATTCGAGTTTATAAAAATCCTCAGATTCTTTTATTAAAACGTAATTACAAAACAATTCAAAATTATACTTTATATTGAAATGTTTTTGTAATGCAGATTTTAATAATGTTTTTACTTGATCATTAATTGATTGGAAAAAATTCGCAATATTTAAACATTGTTTATTAGGATTTTTAGCTTGAAACGCTTCAATTCGATTTTTAAATACACTTCTTATGCGTTTCAAGTTATTATTTATTAAAACACTAGAAAACTGTTTATGTCGGTTTGTTCGTAAATGATAACTCCAATTACCGACTAAAATATGTTGATCACATAAGTCACAGTAACGAGTCTCATTAGATGTTGGATTGCTTGTATTATGTTTAATCAACAATGTTGATTTAAGGTTGTATTATTTTGAAAACGTTGATCACAAAATTCACAAGACACATAATTCTCTTGATTTTCCATTGTTTTTATTTTTTATTTAATATTTTTTTTATCATTCACATCATTAAATTGTAAAATATAATTTTTTTCATTAGTTTTTATTTTAAGAAATGTATGTTGCTTTGTTGTGAACAGTTTTATTGCCTCGTCGGATAAGTTGTTATATCGTTCTGGTAGAAATACGATGAATCGTTCACATGTCAGCATAATTTTCTCTCCAAATCGAGTTGATTTCCGGCAAGCGTTTATTATCGGGTACGGTTCGTTGAATGTTAAATCTTTCAAACTCATGATAGGCTTCGAAAATTTTATATCGATGTTATTCCATTCCAGTTTCGACATGATAGTACAACACGTGTTATGGTTATATTGTATATTACAGACTGAAGTGCTTTAGTGTTTCTGTGTTCTGTATTTATAGCAATTTTAAGTTGAAAACAACAGGAACATACAAACCACAAAACCACAAAAAAAAAAAAAAAAAAAATATTTTAACACGCTTTGATAATCTAAGTTAAATATTATTATTATTTTTTTTTTTTGTTCTAGTTATTTCACATTCTATATTCATATCAGTTTTAGATTTGAAAACAAACGTTAAAACCACAAAAACTAATTTTCACACACTTTGATAATCTAAGTTAAATATTATTATTTTTTTTTTTGTTCTAGTTATTTCACATTCTATATTTATATCAGTTTTAGATTTGAAAACAAACGTAAAACCACAAAAACAAATTTTCACACACTTTTGTAATCTAGCTACATATTTTATGTAGAAATTTTTTTTGTTTTATTTTTTTTTCACATTCTATATTTTTATCAGTTTTAGATTTGAAAACAAACGTAAAACCACAAAAACAAATTTTCACACACTTTTGTAATCTAGCTACATATGTTAAATATTTTTTTTTTTGATATAAATACTAGTTGCCTTCCACTTGAAATATTAGTACAAACTTGAGTTTTTGTAGAAAGACACACATATAATGGAGCCTTATAAAGATCATCCAGTTCCTGAGAAACGTACTGAGGAACTCATGAACTACTACATGAAAAACTCACAATGTTGTGAGTTTAATAAGTGTTGTCAGGACAAAAACAACAACAACAACTGTGGAAACAACTGTGTGGACAATAACAACAACAACGAGGGGATCCAAACTGTTAAGGACACCAAGATTATTACAAATACCGATACTGAGGATGATGATGATGACGATGATGATAATGATAAAGAGAACGAGAACAATATTCTCAATCTCACTAATTCACCACTAACTGTAGCTTGATGCTGCTAAAAAAACAATTCCATTAATAGAATTTAATAATATTATTTATTTCTTTTCAAGAATGTAATTATATGTATTTCTCCTCACAAAATAGTTGCATTCTTGAAGAGAAATAAATAATATTATTAAATTCAATTAATGCATTTTCTTTTTTTATTAAAAATTAATTATATTTTAAATAAAATTTTGTTCCATATATAAAATATAAATAAAGTTGTATTCCATATGATATTCGATTTGAGACGTTTCATTGTGAGGGTTAATTTTTTTTATGCACACCGCTGCGGCCAACGATAACGGTCAGCAGTTAGCGCTCAAGCCACTGCGGCCAACGATAACGCACAGCGGTCAGCGGTTAGCGGTTAGCGGTTAGCGGTTAGCGGTTAGCGCTCAAGCCACTGCGGCCAACGATAACGCACAGCGGTCAGCGGTTAGCGGTTAGCGCTCAAGCCACTGCGGCCAACGATAACGCACAGCGGTCAGCGGTTAGCGGTTAGCTGCCAGCTGCTATCATGTCGAAACTGGAATGGAATAACATCGATATAAAATTTTCGAAGCCTATCATGAGTTTGAAAGATTTAACATTCAACGAACCGTACCCGATAATAAACGCTTGCCGGAAATCAACTCGATTTGGAGAGAAAATTATGCTGACATGTGAACGATTCATCGTATTTCTACCAGAACGATATAACAACTTATCCGACGAGGCCATAAAACTGTTCACAACAAAGCAACATACATTTCTTAAAATAAAAACTAATGAAAAATATTATATTTTACAATTTAATGATGTGAATGATAAAAAAAATATTAAATAAAAAATAAAAACAATGGAAAATCAAGAGAATTATGTGTCTTGTGAATTTTGTGATCAACGTTTTCAAAATAATACAACCTTAAATCAACATTGTTGATTAAACATACTACAAACAATCCAACATCTAATGAGACTCGTTATTGTGACTTATGTGATCAACATATTTTAGTCGGTAATTGGAGTTATCATTTACGTACAAACCGACATAAACAGTTTTCTAGTGTTTTAATAAATAATAACTTGAAACGCATAAGAAGTGTATTTAAAAATCGAATTGAATCGTTTCAAGTTAAAAATCCTAATAAACAATGTTTAAATATTGCGAATTTTTTCCAATCAATTAATGATCAAGTAAAAACAGTATTAAAATCTGCATTACAAAAACATTTTAATATAAAGTATAATTTTGAATTGTTTTGTAATTACGTTTTAATAAAAGAATCTGAGAATTTTTATAAACTCGAATTAAAATCACACCAAACAAAAATGGACATTTTAAACTATTCAATGAGTGATGATAAGATAAATGAAAACATTAACAACTTGTATAATTATATAAAAAATGAAATGAGTGAATTTCAAGAACGAGACAGCGGTTGGTCGTTAATCGAAATAACACATTTAGAAGTGAATATAAATAAATATCAACCGATATGAGGATCAAATTACATTAATTTACTAGCTGCTAGCTGCTAGCGGTTAGCGGCTAGCGGTTAGCGGTTAGCGGCTAGCGGCTAGCGCTCAAGCCACTACGGCCAACGATAACACAAGCCACTGCGGTTAACGATAACACTTCACACACACACACACACACACACACACACACACACACACACACACACACACACACACACACAGACAGACACAAATATCACTGAAACCGCAAAACCGCAAAACCACAAAACCACAAAAAAACCACAAAACCACAAAAAAACCACAAAACCACAAAAAAACCACAAAACCACAAAAAAAACCACAAAACCGCAAAACTGCACCAGAACATACATATCCTACCTACTTCTTCTTCCATTTTTAGGCGTTTCTAGTCGTTCTAGTCGATTTTAGACCTTATTTTGGAATCACCACATTTTGAGCTTTGATCTTGATTTTCTCTGTGAAAATTTAATCGAATTTGATTGGAATACCATTTATATTGACTCTACTTCAAAATAATTATGATTTCGGCAATTTATAATTTTTTTCAACTTTTTTTTCTTTTTCCATTGTTTGGCGTTTCTATTCATTATAGTCGATTTTAGACTTTATTTTGGAATCACCACATTTTGAGCTTTGATCTTGATTTTCTCTGTGAAAACTTAATCGATTTTGGATTGGAATACTACTTATATTGACTCTACTTCCATTTTTAGGCGTTTCTAGTCGTTCTAGTCGATCTTAGGCCTTATTTTGGAATCACCACATTTTGAGCTTTGATCTTGATTTTATCTGTGAAAACTTAATCGATTTTTGATTGGAATATTATTTATATTGACTCTACTTCAAAATAATTATGATTTCTGCAATTTAAAATTTTTTTCAACTTTTTTTTTGGTTTATTCCATTTTTAGGCGTTTCTAGTCATCATACACGATTTTAGATCTTAGTTTTAAATCACCGCATTTCGAGCTTTTATCTAGATTTTGTCTGAGAAAACTCAACCGATTTTGGATTGGAATACAACTTATGTTGACTATACTTCAAAATAATTATGATTTCGACAATTTAAAATTTTTTGTGAACTTTTTTTGAACTTCTTTCCATTTTTAGGCGTTTCTAGTCGTTCTAGTCGAATTTAGACCTTATTTTGGAATCACCACATTTTGAGCTTTGATCTTGATTTTCTCCGTAAAAATTTAATCGATTTTTGATTGGAATACCATTTATATTGACTCTACTTCAAAATAATTATGATCTCGGCAATTTAACATTTTTTTCAACTTTTTTTTTGTTTTTTCCATTTTTAGGCGTTTCTAGTCATCCCACACGATTTCAGACCTTATTTTTTAATAACCGCATTTTGAGCTTTGATCTTTATTTTCTCTGTGAAAACTTAATCGATTTTGGATTGGAATGCCATTTCTATTGACTCTTTTTCCATTTTAAGGCGTTTCTAGTCGTTCCAGTCGATTTTAGACCTTTTTTTGGAATCACCACATTTTGAGATTTGATCTTGATTTTCTCTGTGAAATCTCAACCGTTTTTGGATTGGAATACCATTTATATTGACTCTACTTCAAAATAATTATGATTTCGGCATTTTAAAATTTTTTTCAACTTTTTTTTTTTTTTTCCATTATTAGGCGTTTCTAGTCGTCCTAGGCGATTCGCGACCTTATTTCGGATTAACACATTTTGCGCTTTGATCTAGAATTTCTCTGTGAAAATTTAATCGATTTTTGATTGGAATACCATTTTTATTGACTCTACTTCAAAATAATTATGATTTCGGCATTTTAAATTTTTTTTCAACTTTTTTTCTTTTTTTCCATTGTTAGGCGTTTCTAGTCGTTCTAGGAGATTCGAGACCTTATTTTTGAATCACCGCATTTCGAGCTTTTATCTAGATTTTCTGTGTGAAAACTCAACCGATTTTGGATTGAAATACCACTTATATTTACTCTACTTCCATTTTTTGGCGTTTCTAGTCGTTATAGTCGATCTTAAACTCTATTTTGAAATCACCACATTTTGAGCTTTGATCTTGATTTTCTCTGTGAAAATTTAATCGATTGGAATAACATTTATATTAACTCTACTTCAAAATAATTATGATTTCGACAATTTAAAATTTTTTGTGAACTTTTTTTGAACTTTTTTCCATTTTTTGTCGTTTCTATTCGTTCTAAACGATTTTAGACCTTATTTTGGAATCACCACATCTTGGGGTTTGATCTTGATTTTCTCTGTGAAAACTTAATCGATTTTGGATTGGAATACCACTTATATTGACTCTACTTCCATTTTCAGGCGTTTCTAGTCGTTCTAGGCGATTCGAGACCTTATTTTTGAATCACCGCATTTTGAGCTTTGATCTTGATTTTCTCTGTGAAAACTTAATCGATTTTGGATTGGAATGCCATTTCTATTGATTCTACTTCCATTTTTAGGCGTTTCTAGTCGTTCGAGTCGATTATAGACCTTTTTTGGAATCACCACATTTTGAGATTTGATCTTGATTTTCTCTGTGAAAGCTCAACAGATTTTGGTATGGAATACCATTTATGTTGACTCTACTTCAAAATAATTATGATTTCGACAGTTTTAAATTTTTTTTAATTCTTTCCATTTTTAGGCGTTTCTAGTCGTTCTAGGCGATTCGAGACCTTATTTTTGAATCACCACATTTTGAGCTTTGATCTTGATTTTCTCTGTGAAAACTTAATCGATTTTGGATTGGAATACTACTTATATTGACTCTACTTCCATTTTTAGGCGTTTCTAGTCGTTCTAGTCGATCTTAGGCCTTATTTTGGAATCACCACATTTTGAACTTAGATCTTGATTTTATCTGTGAAAACTTAATCGATTTTTGATTGGAATATTATTTATATTGACTCTACTTCAAAATAATTATGATTTCTGCAATTTAAAATTTTTTTCAACTTTTTTTTTGGTTCATTCCATTTTTAGGCGTTTCTAGTCATCATACACGATTTTAGATCTTAGTTTTAAATCACCGCATTTCGAGCTTTTATCTAGATTTTGTCTGAGAAAACTCAACCGATTTTGGATTGGAATACCACTTATGTTGACTATACTTCAAAATAATTATGATTTCGACAATTTAAAATTTTTTGTGAACTTTTATTGAACTTCTTTCCATTTTTAGGCGTTTCTAGTCGTTCTAGTCGATTTTAGACCTTATTTTGGAATCACCACATTTTGAGCTTTGATCTTGATTTTCTCTGTGAAAACTTAACCGATTTTGCATTGGAATACCCTTTATATTGACTCTACTTCCATTTTCTGGCGTTTCTAGTCTTTCGAGTCGATTTTTGACCTTTTTTTGGAATCACAACATTTTGAGCGTTGATCTTGATTTTTTTTGTGAAAACTCAATCGATTTTGGATTGGAATACCACTTATATTGACTCTACTTCCATTTTTAGGCGTTTCTAGTCGTTCTAGTCGATTAAGGGCCATATTTTGGAATCACTACATTTTGAGCTTTGATCTTGATTTTCTCTGTGAAAACTCAACCGATTTTTAATTGGAATACCATTTTTATTGACTATACTTCAAAATAATTATGATTTCGACAATTTAAAACCTTTTTCAACTTTTTTTGGTTTATTCCATTTTTAGGCGTTTCTAGTCATCCCACACGATTTCAAACCTTATTTTTTAGTAACCACATTTTGAGCTTTGATCTAGATTTTCTCTGTGAAAACTTAATCGATTTTGGATTGGAATGCCATTTCTATTGACTTTTTTTCCATTTTTAGGCGTTTCTAGTCGTTCGAGTCGATTTTAGACCTTTTTTTGGAATCACCACATTTTGAGATTTGATCTTGATTTTCTCTGTGAAAACTCAACCGTTTTTGGATTGGAATACCACTTATATTGATTCTGCTTCCATTTTCAGGCGTTTCTAGTCGTTCTAGTCGATTTTAGACCTTATTTAGGAATCACCACATTTTGAGCTTTGATCTTGATTTTCTCTGTGAAAACTTAACCGATTTTGCATTGGAATACCCTTTATATTGACTCTACTTCCATTTTCTGGCGTTTCTAGTCTTTCGAGTCGATTTTAGACCTTTTTTTGGAATCACAACATTTTGAGCTTTGATCTTGATTTTTTTTGTGAAAACTCAACCGATTTTTAATTGGAATACCATTTTTATTGACTATACTTCAAAATAATTATGATTTCGACAATTTAAAACCTTTTTCAACTTTTTTTGGTTTTTTCCATTGTTAGGCGTTTCTTTACGTTCTTGTCGAGTTTTGACCTTATTTGTTGGAATCACCACATTTTGAGCTTTCATCTAGATTTTCTCTGTTAAAACTCAACCGTTTTCGGATTCTAATACCATTTATATTGACTTTACTTCAAAATAATTATGATTTCGTCAATTTAAAATTTTTTTTCAACTTTTTTTTTGTTTTTTCCATTTTTTAGGCGTTTTTAGTCATCCTACACGATTTTGGAAATAATTTTGGAATCACAATATTTTGAGCTTTGATCTAGATTTTCTCTGTGAAAACTTAATCAATTTTGGATTGGAATACCATTAATATTGACTCTACTTCAAAATAATTATGATTTCGACAATTTAAAACCTTTTTCAACTTTTTTTGGTTTATTCCATTTTTAGGCGTTTCTATTCATAATACACAATTTTAAATCTTATTTTACAATCACCAAATTTTGAGCTTTGATCTAGATTTTCTCTGTGAAAACTTAATTAATTTTGGATTGTAATACCACTTATATTGACTCTACTTCCATTTCTAGGCGTTTCTAGTCGTTCTAGACGATTTAAGACCTTATTTAGGAATCACAACATTTTGAGCTTTGATCTTGATTTTCTCTGTCAAAACTCAACCGATTTTGGATTGGAATACCATTTATATTGACTCTACTTCAAAATAATTATGATTTCGGTAAATTAAAATTTTTTCTCAACTTTTTTTGGTTTTTTCATTTTTAGACGTTTCTAGTCATCCTACACGATCTTAGATCTTATTTTGGAATCACAACATTTTGAGCTTTGATCTGGATTTTCTCTGTGAAAACTTAATCAATTTTGGATTGGAATACCATTAATATTGACTCTACTTCAAAATAATTATTATGTCGACAATTTTAGACTTTTTCCAACATTTTTTAGTTTTTTCCATTATAAGGCGTATCCAGTCGTTCTAGATGATTTTGAAATATCATATTGAGCTTTCTCTGTGAAAACTCAACAGATTTTGGATTGAAATTCCACTTATATTGCCTCTACTTCCATTTTTAAGCGTTTCTAGTCGTTCAAGTCGATTTTAGACCTTTTTTTAAAATCAACGCATTTTGAGCTTTGATCTTGATTTTCTCTGGAAAAAGTCAACCGATTTTGGATTGGAATACCATTTATATTGACTTTACTTCAAAATAATTATGATTTCGACAACTTAAAAAATTTTTTCAGTTTTTGTTTGGTTTTTCCATTTTTAGGCGTTTCTAGTCTTCCAACACGTTTTAAGATCTTATTTTTAAATCACAACATTTTGAGCTTTACTCTTGATTTTCACCATGAAAACTCAACCGATTTTGGATTTGAATACCATTTATATTGACTCTACTTCCATTTTTAGGCGTTTCTAGTCGTTCTAGACGATTTTAGACCTTATTATTTAATCACTACATTTTAAACTTTAATCTTGATTTCTCTGTGAAAACTTAATCGATTTTGGATTGGAATACAATTAATATTGACTTTACTTTAAAATAATTATGATTTCGACAATTTAAAACGTTTTTCAACTTTTTTTTGGTTTTAACAATTTTTGGCGTTTCTAGTCGTTCTTGATGATTTAAGACCTTATTTTGGAATCACATTTTGAGCTTTCCCTGTGAAAACTCAACAGATTTTGTATTGAAATACCACTTATATTGACTCTAGTTCCATTTTTATGCTTTTCTAGTCGTTCTGGTCGATTTTAGACCTTATTTTTGAATCACCACATTTTGAGCTTTGATCTTGATTTTCTCTGTGAAAACTCATTCGATTTTTAATTGGAATACCATTTATATTGACTCAACTTCAAAATAATTTTTATTTCGACAATTTAAAATTTTTTTCCATTTTTTTTCTTTTTTTTAGGCGATTCTAGTCGTTCTAGACGATTTTAGACCTTATTTTGGAATCACAACATTTTGAGCTTCGATCTTGATTTTCTCTGTGATTTTGGATTGGAATACCATTTATTTTGACTCTACTTTAAAATAATTTTGATTTCGACAATTTAAAATTTTTTCCAACTTCTTTTGGAATTTTCCATTGTTAGTCGTTCCTAGTCATCCTACAGGATTTTAGATCTTATTTTTAAATAACCACATTTTGAGCTTTGATCTAGATTTTCTTTGTGAAAACTCAACCGATTTTTAATTGGAATACCATTTATATTGACTCTACTTCAAAATAATTTTTATTTCGACAATTTAAAATTTTTTTCAACTTTTTTTGGTTTTTTCCATTTTTAGGCGTTTTTAGTCGTTCTTGATGATTTAAGACCTTATTTTGGAATCACATTTTGAGCTTTCCCTGTGAAAACTCAACAGATTTTGGATTGAAATACCACTTATATTGACTCTACTTCCATTTTTATGCGTTTCTAGTCGTTCTGGTCGATTTTAGACCTTATTTTCGAATCACCACATTTTGAACATTGATCTAGATTTTCTCTGTGAAAACTTAATTGATTATGGATTGAAATACCATTTGAAGTGAATCTACTTCCATTTTTATGCGTTTCTTGTCGTTGTAGACGATTTTAGAAATAATTTTTGGAATCACCACATTTTGAGCTTTGATCTAGATTTTCTCTGTGAAAACTCAACCGATTTTGGATTGGAATACCATTTATATTGGCTATACTTCCATTTTTAGGCGTTTCTAGTCGTTCTAGACGATTTTAGACCTTATTTTTGAATCACCACATTTTGGGCTTTCATCTAGATTTTCTCTGTGAAAACTCAACCGATTTTGGATTTGAATACCATTTATATAGACTCTACTTCCATTTTTAGGCGTTTCAAGTCGTTCTAGACGATTTTAGACCTTATTATTTAATCACTACATTTTAAACTTTAATCTTGATTTCTCTATGAAAACTTAATCGATTTTGGATTGGAATACCATTAATATTGACTCTACTTTAAAATAATTATGATTTCGACAATTTAAAACGTTTTTCAAATTTTTTTTGGTTTTTTTCCATTTTTTGGCGTCTCTAGTCGTACTTGATGATTTAAGACCTTATTTTGGAATCACATTTTGAGCTTTCCCTGTGAAAACTCAACAGATTTTGGATTGAAATACCACTTATATTGACTCTACTTCCATTTTTATGCGTTTCTAGTCGTTCTGGTCGATTTTAGACCTTATTTTGGAATCACCACATTTTGAACTTTGATCTAGATTTTCTCTGTGAAAACTTAATTGATTATGGATTGAAATACCATTTGAAGTGAATCTACTTCCATTTTTTTGCGTTTTTAGTCGTTCTAGTCGATTTTAGACCTTATTTTTGAATCACCACATTTTGAGCTTTCATCTAGATTTTCTCTGTGAAAACTCAACCGATTTTGGATTTTAATACCATTAATATTGACTCTACTTTAAAATAATTATGATTTCGACAATTTAAAACGTTTTTCAACTTTTTTTTGGTTTTAACAATTTTTGGCGTTTCTAGTCGTTCTTGATGATTTAAGACCTTATTTTGGAATCACATTTTGAGCTTTCCCTGTGAAAACTCAACAGATTTTGTATTGAAATACCACTTATATTGACTCTAGTTCCATTTTTATGCTTTTCTAGTCGTTCTGGTCGATTTTAGACCTTATTTTGGAATCACCACATTTTGAGCTTTGATCTTGATTTTCTCTGTGAAAACTCATTCGATTTTTAATTGGAATACCATTTATATTGACTCAACTTCAAAATAATTTTTATTTCGACAATTTAAAATTTTTTTTTCCATTTTTTTCTTTTTTTTTTAGGCGATTCTAGTCGTTCTAGACGATTTTAGACCTTATTTTGGAATCACAACATTTTGAGCTTCGATCTTGATTTTCTCTGTGAAACCTTTATCGATTTTGGATTGGAATACCATTTATTTTGACTCTACTTTAAAATAATTATGATTTCGACAATTTAAAATTTTTTCCAACTTCTTTTGGAATTTTCCATTGTTAGTCGTTCCTAGTCATCCTACAGGATTTTAGATCTTATTTTTAAATAACCACATTTTGAGCTTTGATCTAGATTTTCTTTGTGAAAACTCAACCGATTTTTAATTGGAATACCATTTATATTGACTCTACTTCAAAATAATTTTTATTTCGACAATTTAAAATTTTTTTCAACTTTTTTTGGTTTTTTTCCATTTTTAGGCGTTTTTAGTCGTTCTTGATGATTTAAGACCTTATTTTGGAATCACATTTTGAGCTTTCCCTGTGAAAACTCAACAGATTTTGGATTGAAATACCACTTATATTGACTCTACTTCCATTTTTATGCGTTTCTAGTCGTTCTGGTCGATTTTAGACCTTATTTTCGAATCACCACATTTTGAACATTGATCTAGATTTTCTCTGTGAAAACTTAATTGATTATGGATTGAAATACCATTTGAAGTGAATCTACTTCCATTTTTATGCGTTTCTTGTCGTTGTAGACGATTTTAGACATTTTTTTGGAATCACCACATTTTGAGCTTTGATCTAGATTTTCTCTGTGAAAACTCAACCGATTTTGGATTGGAATACCATTTATATTGGCTATACTTCCATTTTTAGGCGTTTCTAGTCGTTCTAGACGATTTTAGACCTTATTTTTGAATCACCACATTTTGGGCTTTCATCTAGATTTTCTCTGTGAAAACTCAACCGATTTTGGATTTGAATACCATTTATATAGACTCTACTTCCATTTTTAGGCGTTTCTAGTCGTTCTAGACGATTTTAGACCTTATTATTTAATCACTACATTTTAAACTTTAATCTTGATTTCTCTATGAAAACTTAATCGATTTTGGATTGGAATACCATTAATATTGACTCTACTTTAAAATAATTATGATTTCGACAATTTAAAACGTTTTTCAAATTTTTTTTGGTTTTTTTCCATTTTTTGGCGTCTCTAGTCGTACTTGATGATTTAAGACCTTATTTTGGAATCACATTTTGAGCTTTCCCTGTGAAAACTCAACAGATTTTTGAATTGAAATACCACTTATATTGACTCTACTTCCATTTTTATGCGTTTCTAGTCGTTCTGGTCGATTTTAGACCTTATTTTGGAATCACAACATTTTGAACTTTGATCTAGATTTTCTCTGTGAAAACTTAATTGATTATGGATTGAAATACCATTTGAAGTGAATCTACTTCCATTTTTTTGCGTTTTTAGTCGTTCTAGTCGATTTTAGACCTTATTTTTGAATCACCACATTTTGAGCTTTCATCTAGATTTTCTCTGTGAAAACTCAACCGATTTTTAATTGTAATACCATTAATATTGACTCTACTTTAAAATAATTATGATTTCGACAATTTAAAACGTTTTTTCAACTTTTTTTGGTTTTAACAATTTTTGGCGTTTCTAGTCGTTCTTGATGATTTTAGACCTTATTTTGGAATCACATTTTTGAGCCTATTTTCCCTGTGAAAACTCAACAGATTTTGTATTGAAATACCACTACTTAAAATAATTTGACTTCGACAATTTATTCCATTTTTTATATTTTTAGGCGTTTCTAGTCGTTCTGGTCGATTTTAGACCTTATTTTGGAATCACCACATTTTGAGCTTTGATCTTGATTTTCTCTGTGAAAACTCAATCGATTTTTAATTGGAATACCATTTATATTGACTCTACTTCAAAATAATTTTTATTTCGACAATTTAAAATTTTTTTTCCATTTTTTTTTTTATTTTTAGGCGTTTCTAGTCGTTCTAGACGATTTTAGACCTTATTTTGGAATCACAACATTTTGAGCTTCGATCTTGATTTTCTCTGTGATTTTGAATTGGAATACCATTTATATTTGACTCTACTTTAAAATAATTATGATTTCGACAATTTAAAATTTTTTTCCAACTTTTTTTGGAATTTTCCATTTTTAGTCGTTCCTAGTCGTCCTACACGATTTTAGATCTTATTTTTTAAATCAACCACATTTTGAGCTTTGATCTAGATTTTCTTTGTGAAAACTCAACCGATTTTTAATTGGAATACCATTTATATTGACTCTACTTCAAAATAATTATTGATTTCGACAATTTAAAATTTTTTTTCAACTTTTTTTGGTTTTTTCCATTTTTAGGCGTTTCTAGTCGTTCTTGATGATTTAAGACCTTATTTTGGAATCACCACATTTTGAGCTTATCTTGATTTTCCCTGTGAAAACTCAACCGATTTTGGATTGAAATACCATTTATATTGACTCTACTTCCAAATTATTATGCGTTTCTATGTTCTGGTCGATTTTAAACCTTTTTTTCGAATTTCATTTTGTTCCATTGATTTAGGCTTTTAGTCGTTGAAAACTTAATTGAT
Organism: Drosophila dunni; assembly: GCA_018152125.1. Taxonomy (NCBI): domain Eukaryota; kingdom Metazoa; phylum Arthropoda; class Insecta; order Diptera; family Drosophilidae; genus Drosophila; species Drosophila dunni. The sequence goes on along the minus strand of JAECXC010000675.1, from coordinate 59,643 downwards.
CTATGGATTGAAATCACCACATTTTAGTGAATCTAATCTTTTTTATGCGTTTCTTGTCGTTGAAGACATTTTAGACCGATTTTTTATTGGAATCACCATTTATATTGAGCTTTGATCAAAATAATTATGATTTCGACAACTTAACCGATTTTTTATTGGAATACCATTTATATTTGTTATACTTCCATTTTTAGGCGTTTCTAGTCGTTCTAGACGATTTTAGACCTTATTTTGGAATCACCACATTTTGGGCTTTCATCTAGATTTTCTCTGTGAAAACTCAACCGATTTTTAATTGGAATACCATTTATATTGACTCTACTTCAAAATAATTATGATTTCGACAATTTAAAATTTTTTTCACTTTTTTTTTTTTCATTTTTAGGCGTTTCTAGTCGTTCTAGACGATTTTAGACCTTATTTTTTAATCACTACATTTTAAGCTTTAATCTTGATTTTCTCTGTAAAACTCAACCGATTTTTGAATTGGAATACCATTTATATTGACTCTACTTTAAAATAATTATGATTTCGACAATTTAAAACTTTTTTCAAATTTTTTTGGTTTTTTTTCATTTTTAGGCGTTTCTAGTCGTCCTAGACGATTTTAGGACCTTATTTTGGAATCACCACATTTATTGATCTTGATTTTCCCTGTGAAAACTCAACAGATTTTTAATTGAAATACCATTTATATTGACTCTACTTCAAAATAATTATGATTTCGACAATTTAAAATTTTTTTTCAACTTTTTTTTTTTTTCATTTTTCTAGGGTTTCGATTCGCCCTAGACGATTTTGGACCTTATTTTGGAATCACCACATTTTGAGCTTTGATCTTGATTTTCTCTGTGAAAACTCAACCGATTTTTAATTGGAATACCATTTATATTGACTCTACTTCAAAATAATTATGATTTCGACAATTTAAAATTTTTTTCAACTTTTTTTTTTTTTTTTCATTTTTTAGGCGTTTCTAGTCGTCCTAGACGATTTTGGACCTTATTTTGGAATCACCACATTTAGAGCTTTAATCTTGATTTTCTCTGTGAAAACTCAACCGATTTTTAATTGGAATACCATTTATATTGACTCTACTTCAAAATAATTATGATTTCGACAATTTAAAATTTTTTTCAACTTTTTTTTTATTTTTCATTTTTAGGCGTTTCTAGTCGTCCTAGACGATTTTAGACCTTATTTTGGAATCACCACATTTAGAGCATTAATGACTTGATTTTCTCGTGAAAACTCAACCGATTTTTAATTGGAATACCATTTATATTGACTCTACTTCAAAATAATTATGATTTCGACAATTTAAAAATTTTTTTCAACTTTTTTTTTTTTTTCATTTTTAGTAGGCGTTTCTAGTCGTCCTAGACGATTTTTGGACCTTATTTTGGAATCACCACATTAAAAAATATAAATAACTTGATTTTCTCTGTGAAAACTCAACCGATTTTTAATTGGAATACCATTTATATTGACTCTACTTCAAAATAATTATGATTTCGACAATTTAAAATTTTTTTCAACTTTTTTTATTTTTTCATTTTTAGGCGTTTCTAGTCGTCCCCTAGACGATTTTGGACCTTATTTTGGAATCACCACATAATTTAAGGCATTTAATCTTTATTTTTTAAAACTCAACCGATTTTTAATTGAAATACCATTTATATTGACCCTCTACTTCAAAATAATTATGATTTCGACAATTTAAAATTTTTTTTCAACTTTTTTTATTTTTTTCATTTTTAGGCGTTTCTAGTCGTTCTAGACGATTTTAGACCTTATTTTGGAATCACCACATTTTGAGCTTTGATCTTGATTTTCTCTGTGAAAACTCAACCGATTTTTAATTGGAATACCATTTATATTGACTCTACTTCAAAATAATTATGATTTCGACAATTTAAAATTTTTTTCATTTTTTTTTTTTTTTCCATTTTTAGGCGTTTCTAGTCGTCCTAGACGATTTTGGACCTTATTTTGGAATCACCACATTTAGAGCATTAATCTTGATTTTCTCTGTGAAAACTCAACCGATTTTTAATTGGAATACCATTTATATTGACTCTACTTCAAAATAATTATGATTTCGACAATTTATTTTAACTTTTTTTTCAACTTTTTTTTTTTTTTTTTTTTTTCCATTTTTAGGCGTTTCTAGTCGTCCTAGACGATTTTTAGACCTTATTTTGGAATCACCACATTTAGAGCATTAATCTTGATTTTCTCTGTGAAAACTCAACCGATTTTTAATTGGAATACCATTTATATTGACTCTACTTCAAAATAATTATGATTTCGACAATTTAAAATTTTTTTTCAACTTTTTTTTTTTTTTCATTTTTAGGCGTTTCTAGTCGTCCTAGACGATTTTGGACCTTATTTTGGAATCACCACATTTTGAGCTTTAATCTTGATTTTCTCTGAGAAAACTCAACCGATTTTTAATTGAAATACCATTTATATTGACTCTACTTCAAAATAATTATGATTTCGACAATTTAAAATTTTTTTTCAACTTTTTTTTTTTTTTCAATTTTTTTTTGGTTTTTTCATTTTTAGGCGTTTCTAGTCGTCCTAGACGATTTTGGACCTTATTTTGGAATCACCACATTTTGAGCATTGATCTTGATTTTCTCTGTGAAAACTCAACCGATTTTTAATTGGAATACCATTTATATTGACTCTACTTCAAAATAATTATGATTTCGACAATTTAAAATTTTTTTTCAACTTTTTTGTGTTTTTCCATTTTTAGGCGTTTCTAGTCGTCCTAGACGATTTTAGACCTTATTTTGGAAATCACCACATTTTGAGCTTTAATCTTGATTTTCTCTGAGAAAACTCAACCGATTTTTAATTGGAATACCATTTATATTGACTCTACTTCAAAATAATTATGATTTCGACAATTTATCAAATTTTTTTTTTTATTTTTTTTTATTTTTTTTTTTTCCATTTTTAGGCGTTTCTAGTCGTCCTACACGATTTTAGACCTTATTTTTGAATCACCACATTTTGAGCTTTGATCTTGATTTTCTCTGTGAAAACTCAACCGATTTTTAATTGGAATACCATTTATATTGATTATACTTCAAAATAATTATGATTTCGACAACTTAAAATTTTTTTCACTTTTTTTTTGGTTTTTCCATTTTTACTCGTTTCTAGTCTTTCTGGACGATTTTCCACCTTATTTTTGAAACACAACATTTCGAGCTTTTATCTTGAATTTCTCCATCAAAACTCAACCGATTTTGGATTGGAATACCATTTATATTGGCTCTACTTCAAAATAATTATGATTTCGACAATTTTAAATTTTTTTTTTCAATTTTTTTTTTTTTTTTCCATTTTTAGGCGTTTCTAGTCGTCCTACACGATTTTGGACCTTATTTTGGAATCACCACATTTTGAGCTTTGATCTTGATTTTCTCTGTGAAAACTTAACCGATTTTGCATTGGAATACCATTTATATTGACTCTACTTCAAAAAAATAAATTTAAATTTTTCATTTTCTTTTTAGGCGTTTCTAGTCGTTCTAGACGATTTTAGACCTTATTTTGGAATCACCACATTTTGAGCTTTGATCTTGTTTTTCTCTGTGAAAACTTAACCGATTTTGCATTGGAATTCCCTTTATATTGACTCTGCTTCCATTTTCTGGCGTTTCTAGTCTTTCGAGTCGATTTTAGACCTTTTTTTGGAATCACAACATTTTGAGCTTTGATCTAGATTTTCTCTGTGAAAACTTAATCAATTTTGGATTGGAATACCATTAATATTGACTCTACTTCAAAATAATTATTATTTCGACAATTTAAGACCTTTTCTAACATTTTTTGGTTTTTTCCATTATTAGGCGTATCCAGTCGTTCTAGATGATTTTGAAATAACATATTGAGCTTTCTCTGTGAAAACTCAACAGATTTTGGATTGAAATTCCACTTATATTGCCTCCACTTCAAGCGTTTCAAGCGTTTCTAGTCGTTCGAGTCGATTTTAGACCTTTTTTTAAAATCAACGCATTTTGAGCTTTGATCTTGGTTTTCTCTGGAAAAAGTCAACCGATTTTGGATTGGAATACCATTTATATTGACTATACTTCAAAATAATTATGATTTCGACAACTTAAAATTTTTTTCAGTTTTTTTTTGGTTTTTCCATTTTTAGGCGTTTCTAGTCTATCTAGACGATTTTAGACCTTATTTTTGAATCAGCACATTTTGAGCTTTGATTTAGATTTTCTCTGTGAAAACTCAACCGACTTTAATTGGAATACCATTTATATTGACTCTGCTTCAAATAAATTATGATTTCGAAAATTAAAAATTTTTTTTCCTATTAATGTTTTTCCATTTTTAGGCGTTTCTAGTCATCCTACCCGATTTTGACCTTATTTTGGAATTACAAGGTTTTGAGCTTTAATCTTGATTTTCTCCGTGAAAACTCAAGCGATTTGGATTGGAATACCATTCATATTGACTCTACTTCAAAATAATTATGATTTCGACAATTGAACATTTTTTCATTTTTTTTTATTTTTTCCATATTTAGGCGTTTCTAGTCTTCCAACACGTTTTAAAATCTTATTTTTAAATCACCACATTTTGAGCTTTACTCTTGATTTTCTCCATGAAAACTCAACCGATTTTGGATTGGAATACCATTTATATTGACTCTACTTCAAAATAATTATGATTTCGGCAATTAAAAATTTTTTTTTTTTTTCGATTCTTTTTTTTCTATTTTTAGGCGTTTCTTGTCTTCCTACACGATTTTAAACCTTATTTGGGAATCACAACATTTTGAGCTTGATCTTGATTTTCTCCGTGAAAACTCAAGCGATTAGATTGGAATACCATTTATATTGCCTCTACTTCAAATTAATTATGATTTCGAAAATTTAAAAATTTTTTTTTTTTCTTATTAATGGTGTTTCCATTTTTAGGCGTTTCTAGTCATCCTACCCGATTTTGGACCTTATTTTGGAATTACAAGATTTTGAGCTTTAATCTTGATTTTCTCCGTGAAAACTCAAGCGATTTGTAATTGGAATACCATTCATATTGACTCTGCTTCAAAATAATTATGATTTCGACAATTGAAAATTTTTTCATTTTTTTTTTTTTTTTTTTTCCATATTTAGGCGTTTCTTGTCTTCCAACACGATTTTAGACCTTATTTTTGAATCACAACATTTTGAGCTTTGATCTAGATTTTCTTTGTGAAAACTCAACCGATTTTTAATTGGAATACCATTCATATTGACTCTGCTTCAAAAAATATATGATTTCGACAATTTAAAATTTTTTTCAGATTTTTTTTGGGTTTTTTACATTTTTAGGCGTTTCTAGTCATCCTACACGATTTTGGAACTTATTTTCAAATCACCACATTTTGATCTAGATTTTCTCTGTGAAAACCTAATCAATTTTGAATTGAAATACCATTTAAATTGACTTTACTTCAAAATAATTATGATTTCGACAATTTAAATTTTTTTCAAGTTTTTTTTGATTTTTCCATTTTTAGGCGTTTCTAGTCGTTCTAGACGACATAAGACCTGATTTTAGAATCACAACATTTTGGGCTTTGATCTTGATATTCTCTATGAAAATTTAACCGATTTTGAATTTTAATACCATTTATATTGACTTTACTTCAAAATAATTATGATTTCGACAATTTAAAATTTTTTTCAAGTTTTTTTTGCTTTTTCCATTTTTAGGCGTTTTTAGTCGTTTTAGACGACATAAGACCTTATTTTGGAATCACAATATTTTGCATTTTGATTTTTATTTTCTTTGTGAAAACTTAATCGATTTTTAGTTGGATACCATATATATTGACTCTACTACAATATAATTATGATTTCGACAATTTATATTTTTTTCAACGTTTTATGGTTTTTTTCTACCTTTAAGCGATTCTAGTCATCCTACACGATTTAAGATTTTATTTTGGAATCACAAAATTTGAGCTTTGATCTTGATTTTCTCTTTGAAAACTTAATCGATTTTTAATTGGAATACCAATTATATTGACGCTACTTTAAAATAGTTATGGTTTCGTCAATTTAAAATTTTTTTTAGTTTTTTTTGTTTGGTTTTTTTACATTTTTAGGTGTCTTTAGTCATCCTATTTTTAGATCTTATTTTTAAATCACCAAATTTTTAACCTTGATCTAGATTTTCTCTGTGAAGACTCAACCAATTTTGAATTGGAATACCAATTATATTTACTCTACTTCAAAATAATTATGATTTCGACAATTTAAATTTTTTTTCAAGTTTTTTTGGATTTATCCATTTTTAGGCGTTTCTAGTCGTTCTAGACGACATAAGACCTTATTTTAGAATCACAACATTTTGGGCTTTGATCTTGATATTTTCTATGAAAATTTAACCGATTGTGAATTTAAATACCATTTATATTGACTCTACTTCATAATAATTATGATTTCGACAATTTAAAATTTTTTTCAAGTTTTTTTTTAATTTTTCCATTTATACGACATAAGATCTTATTTTGAAATCACAACATTTTGAACTATGATCTTGATTTTCTCTGTGATTTTGGATTGGAATACCAGTTATGTTGACTCTACTTCAAAATAATTATGATTTCGACCATTTAAAATTTTTTTATGGTTTTTATTTTTTTTCCATTTTCAGGCGATTCTAGTCATTCTACACGATTTTATACCTTATTTTGGAACCACAACATTTTGAGCTTTGATCTTGATTTTCTCCGTGAAAACTCAGCCGATTTTGGATTGGAATACCATTTATATTGACTCTACTTCAAAATAATTATGATTTCGATAATTTAAAATTTTTTTTAACTTCTTTTTTTTCTATTTTTAGGTGTTTCTAGTCATCCTACACGATTTAATGCCTTTTTTTGGAATCACAACATTTTGAACTTTGATCTTGATTTTCTCCGTGAAAACTCAAGCGATTTGGATTGGAATACCATTTAAATTAATTATGATTTCAAATTTCAAATTAAATATGATTATAAAAAAAATTAAAAAAAATTTTTTCCTTTTTATTTTTTTCCATTTTTAGGCGTTTCTAGTCATTTTTTTTACCTTATTTTGGAATCACAAGATTTTAAGCTTTGATCTTTATTTTCTCCGTGATAAAACAAGCGATTTAGATTGGATTACTATTGACTCTACTTCAAAATAATTATGATTTCGACAATTTAAAATTATTTTTTCCTTTTAATATTTTTCCATTTTTAGGCGTTTCTAGTTATCCTTCCCGATTTTAGACCTTATTTTTGAATCACAACATTCTAAGCTTTGATTTTGTTTTCTCTGTGAAAACTCAACCGATTTTTAATTGGAATACCATTTATATTGACTCCACTTCAAAATAATTATGATTTCGATAATTTAGAATTTTTTCCAACTTTTTTTGGTTTTTAATCCATTTTTATGCGTTTTTAGTCATCCTATACGATTTTAGACCTTATTTTTGAATCACCACATTTTGAGCTCTGATCTTGATTTTCTCTGTGAAAACTTAATCGATTTTGGATTGGAATACCATTTATATTGACTCTTCTTCAAAATTATTATGATTTCGACAATTTAAAATTTTTTTCAACTTTTTTTTGTTTTTTTCCATTTTTAGGCGTTTCTAGTCGTTCTAGACGAATTTTGACTTTTTTTACATTTTATGCGTGAAAAATCGAGAACTACTTTAAGTAAGAACAAATGGCAATTTCGTAGATATTACAATTTATTGTCGGATAGTCAATCACGGAAAGGCTTGGCAGCGTGTGTGTGGTTACAGCGAAACGAAAATTGCAACTGAGATACCGCTCGCGACAGCTGCACTGACGAATGCAGATCAAACTTACATGCTAGCTTAAGTATAAGAGTTTTCTTCACTGCTGGACAATTCGATAACATCGTTAATTTAAACTTATCCTAACAATTCATTATTTTCCTTATTCTAACTAATGCTTGTGATCCAACATTCCGGCCAACTTGAAGGGATCGCCTTCTATCGCTTGGTAGACCTAGCAGCATTAGTGCCGGCCGCCGGCTGATCTGCCGCATGTCCAGTACTCCGACGAGAGGAGCGCTCCGAGATTTGCGTCCACTCCATCTTCATTCCTCGGCGGGTGCTCTGCTTCCAGTAGAATGAGTCCTGAAACTTCTTCACCAGGTTCCTCACGAAACTGTGGCGCCAAGACTGGCGTGTCACGTCGAGCGAATAAGCTGTACGCTGTTAAAGTGAGAGGTTTAGTGGATCTTGCTGTAAATTCAATATGAACCGCTTTTGATGCAAAACACACGAACACCGCTGTATACACTGTTGGCGGGGCTCGTCCTCTTTATCCGCACATCTGTGGCACCGCACGACTCTACAGCTAGATGAAAGATTCGTTTTTCAAAATCGTCCGACTTTTGACTGTATATAATCAGCGATTGCAATCTTACTAAGCTAGCTAGGCAAACGAGTACTGAGTATTCTTTAAATCCTTGAGGCCAATGTCTTTTTACCTCTCATAGAAACCGAACGAACTGATCAAGTTTCTTAACGCCACACCCTCTTGACGACAAATCGGCTGAATTTGACTATGTTGGTCCATGTCTCCAAGATACATTATTGGCCATCTCTTGGAGGCCTGCAGCTCGATTGGCTACAAATTTTGCAAATAATGAAGGGGAAGTATCTGTTCAATGTAGTGCGGTTTCTGAACCATTCGAGAAACTCGCATTCTTGATTCGACATCAGTCCAACGCGTATATTTGGGCTAAAATATACGCGAAAGATTCTAGCAATGTTTTTCGCATGGTGCGACTTAGTTTGGCGAAGCTACCAACCAATTGATACCGAAAAGTATCCAAACTTGGTGTCCACCTTATGCCAAGTGTTTTTGTCGAATCGGCATCATTGGAAATCCAAAGCTTCTCATTTCCGCCTTCTTCTAAAACGTTATAATGGTTTAAAAAGCATTTTGGCAATGGAAAATGGCACGTTTTTATATCTGCCGTGAGAGCAGTTCGGTTCAGACGGAACCTACAAAATAATCGAATTAGATCCCTCTAAATTGCAGGTCCCACCAGTAATTCCTTGAAAGAGTGTGACGACGTTTTCTTACACGCGTTCACTACTACTCCAAGTTTGGTGGAACTGCTTTCAGGTCTCAGGACGCACTGGTGTGAAAGAGTGTAACGTGGTCCTGGTGGAACTTCTGTGTCTATGAAAATACGAGCAATGTCAAGACTCACGTTCAAATATACATCATGGAATTCCAAGTTCATGGAAAGAACATGTCTCTTGGCAATTTTTAACGACTTCAGCACTTTGCGATCAGTCATAAACGATAAGCTGAAACCAAATTGTCCAGTCGGAAATTTACCAACGCTGTCCCGATAGCTTTGTTGGCAAACGATGTAACACGAAAAATTATTTGCGGACACACTTGTCTCCGGGACAGCCTCAACCTCATAGTTTCGATCTACACTGTCTTTAAAACAAACATATTTTCTATTTTGCATCACCGAGCCACATATTGGGCTTTTGGTAAGCATTTTCTTGCACCACCCTGATGCCACTCAACCAAACAACGTTCTTTGTAGTAACGGACCACCCTTCGCTAATCGAATTTGTCCTTTACAAAGCATGTTGATGAAAGAGTCTGCTCATAGAAGCATATCTATTTGCTGGGGTTTGTGGATCTCAGGGTCAGCCAGTACGACATTTGCTGGGATCTCCCACTTATTGATGAAAAAATCACAACTCTACAACACAGACTCTAGCGTTTCGATTCTTACCGAAACTGTCTTTAACAACAGCCGTTGCCAGGATTACCTGATCGGTTTCGCTAACAACATTATCAAAATGGGCAGGATGAGCAGAAGCCTGTGATGTTTCAATGAGTGCGTATTTGTGAAGGAGAGTGTTGTGAGGACGAGAACAAAATCTACACTTCGACGCAGTACAGTTGGACACTCTGTGACCCGAATGTAGACAATTTATACAAAGTTGACTGGATTTTACGAAATTAAATCTTTCGTCAACTGGCAAATCTGCGAACCCTTAGAAGCTTTCAATCACATGGTTAGTACTGCAAAAAGTGCATTTGGATTCCCTTTCTTTCTCAACATTCGTGCATGCAAATGACGATTTTCTCAGATGTTCCTTGTCGGATTTCTGCTTCATCCTGGACTTTGAACTTTCTTCAGCAGATAAGTGCTGATATCGCCTGTTCAAAGCCACAACGCAATCGGCCCATTTCGGCAATGTGTTATAGTCAAGTTGCTCCTCATACTTCGACTTCGTATGAGGATCCACCTTTGACATAACTATATGGATTAAAATTGCGTTACCGAAATCTTCCTCATTCCCAACCGACATTAGCGAATCAAAAATTGCCAACACCGAGTCAACCATTGTGCGAATTCCAACTGCCGATGGCTTTGACATCGGCTCAATGTCAAACAATTGGGCGAGAGTGACAAAAAAATAAGGCCTTTGTTATCGTAAACTCGGCTTAGACCACTAACCATACAACATATAGATGCGTCAAACGCAAGATTTTTTGAAAGCAAACGCTAGCTTGCTAATGGACCCCCACAGAACTTCGGCAAAAAGCCGAACGCCTAGCGCCCCGGAGAGCCGATCGCGTCTCAGCAAATTCAAAGCAGACGAAAATAAATTTAGTCTGATTCAGTCAGCGTAACGATGAGCACAGCTCTGTCGATTTTGCTCTCGTTTCGTATGTATATGTTTGTCTCTTTCTGGCATGGCAGATACACACATTTTACAACGCAACCAGCTCGCTGCAAAAATTTGTGTTTTCGACAAAATAGCGATCGAGCTTGATTGCCATAAATCTTTTTTAGGCATATCTATGGTTTTAAGCCGGTCGCGAGCAAATGTTTTCGTGGCGCTGGTGACTAGGCGCTTGACTGGGGAACGAAGATTGTGAGCTCGAGTTCCAGGTCTGCTGATTTCAAATTTGTTGAAAATGCTTTTTTTATTGATGAAACAACAATAAACATAAAAACTATTTTATTTAAAATCAATAATATAATAATTTTTATTTTGTAAAATGAGCAACTTTAAAGCAATTTAAATGTGTAAACAAATCAGAACGAGCAGACCGAGCTTTGAACTCACTCACTCCCCGCTTGCCAGTCAAGCGCCTAGTCGCTTGCGCCACGAGAACATTTGATCGCGATCGGCTTAAAACCATACATATGCCTAAAAAAGATTTATGGCACCCAAGCTCGATCGCTATTTTGTCGAAAACACAAATTTTTGCAGTGAGCTGATTGCTTCGCAAAATGTGTGTATCTGGCATGCCAGAAAGAGACAAACATATACATACGAAACGAGAGCAAAATCGACACAGCTGTGCTCATCGTTACGCTGACTGAATCAGACTAAATTTATTTTCGTCTGCTTTGAATTTGCTGAGACGCGATCGGCTCTCCGGGGCGCTAGGCGTTCGGCTTTTTGCCGAAGTTCTGTGCGGGTCCATTAGCAAGCTAGCGTTTGCTTTCAAAAAATCTTGCGTTTGACGCATCTATGTGTTGTATGGTTAGTGCTTAGACTTTCTAATGCCTTCGGATAATTCGCGTCAGACTTCGATAAGCCTTTATTGTTCCCAAAGCCTCGTCTGATAGACATAATATCAAGTGATTGAATTTTTCAGTATTTGATAACGAACGATCAGAGTCTACCAAACTTTCAAAAGGACCAATGAACTGTTTGTACTCCGAATGTTTACCGCTAAACCTAGGCAACTTAAGTTTGGGCAAATGCGAATGATGAGACACTGGAGCACGGTCAACAACTTCAAATTTGCTAAGAGCAGCCATATATGATGACCGTGCAAGAATGCAAGTTTCCTCAAGCATTGAGCGACTAGTATTGTCAGGATCTATTGCATCGATTTTTGACTGCAGATCCATGGCTTTGGAAATGTAAGAATTTAATATATCTAGCCGGCACTGAATCTCAAATTTGCTTGGAGTCACCATTTTATTAATGAGTTTACTCATTTGGCGCTCTATGTCGCTCTCTACTTTCTCCAATTTAACAAATAATTGACTTAAACGAGCACTAAGGCAAGTTTCGTCGACATCCACTGTAGTCTCATTATAATCTACGTTGACTGCCATATTTACTAACTAAAAGTTGGCTCTATTCGAATGCACTTAAGTGTACTGTCACAAAGACAGTAGCTGTTCAATATAAACGAATCGAAGAGTAATGACAATCAGCTGGCTAACTACACTTCTCGATCAATCAAACGCAAGGGTATGCAGATAAGCACTGACAACAAAAACAAAAGAACAATCTACGCAAACGCACCAGCGCAAACAATAACCAGCTGATTAGCGATATTCCGACTATTCGACTGCACACTGCGTAAAAACAACAACAGGGCATGCGCAGGTAGACAAACGATGCGATCTACCAACAACAACAGCGCATGCGTAGGCAATGATGCGATCTACCAACAACAACTAAAGGGCTTGCAGTTAATCAGCGTACGTTTGTATGTTTGCTAGCGCGACACAAACAAAGCAAAGCAGAAGCAAAGTAAGCAATAACAAAATACAAGCTATCTACCACAAGCCAACTCCAATAGCTGTATGTATGTATATAAACGCAAAGAACAAAGGTCAAAAAACCCACCACCGAAATATGTATGTAGATTGGCGAATAGCGAAATCAAAGAGGAACGGCTAACGTTGATATGCGAAATATATAACAAATATATTTGCACTAGTTAAGTGTATTGTTTTATTTATGAATATTTATTTGATTCGATTTGTGTGTTTTGCGTCAAATAGCCTTCCAATAAATCACAAGTATACATATGTATATCAGTGCCGAAACGCAATGTCTTTATTGTGCATCAAATGGAGCAGTACTTTTCTATGTACGTTCACGAATATGTATTATGCGCCGCTTCTACGCTTGCACTTTCTATTCTCCTATGCACTGACTCGTTTGGGCACTGTTACCTGATCAGAAGAATCGCTCTTGGACTCAATTCTGGGACTATCTCCAAGATGGGTGTCTTCAACTCCTGGTTGTTTAAATCCAAAATTCCAAAGAAGTCAACAGCTCCAGGGAAATCCGACAAAAACAAGTGGAACGATACCGACACACACCGCAAACAAAGACTTGAAATGTCTTAAAGACCAACAAACGCGATTGAAAGTCCCTGCTCGGGCGCCATGAAAAATCGAGAAACTACTTTTAAATAAGAACAAATTGCAACTTCTTAAACGTTACAATTTATTGTTGGACAGGCAATCGCGGAAAGGCTTGGCTGCGTGTGTGTGGTTTAAGCGAGATGAAAATTACAACTGGTCTCGCTCGCGACATCTGCAATGCCGGATACAAATCAAACTTGCATGCTAGCGTAAGAATAACAGTTTTTATGCGTACACTACTGGACAACTCAATAATATCGGTTATTTAAGCTTATCCTAACAATTCATTTTTTTCTCCTTACTCTTACTATGCTCATGATTCAACAATTTTCTCTGTGAAAACTCAACCGATTTTGGATTGGAATTCCAATTATACTGACTGCACTTCAAAATAATTATGATTTCGACAATTTAAAGTTATTTTCAGCTTGGTTTTTTAAATTTTTGGGCGTTTCTAGTCATCCTACACGATTTTAGACCTTATTATGGAATCACAAGATTTTGAGCTTTGATCTTGATTTTCTCTGTGAAAACTCAACCGATTTTTAATTGGAATGCCATTTATATTGGCTGTTGGGGTAATTCTTTGAATCTGTGTACAGTGTCAGAACAGATGTACATATGTATAGTTGTAAAATTAGAACACAAGACGAACCATTGTGCACACGACGAACGTTTATTCAAGAGGGGCATAAATCGATATAAACATAATTGATAAACATATCGTATCGATACTTAATTCATTTTATCGATATTTTACTTGCAATATTTTAACACTTCTTCTCAAGTTAAATCTAAGATACAATTCGTTTGGTACAGACCTAAATTTTTAACAAATTTGCTATGTTTATCTTTTTGCAAGTTTTTAGTAAATATATCTGCAACGTTTTCATTCGTTGGTACATAACTAATTTTAATTAAATTTATAGAAACAACTTCTCTAATGTGATGATGCATAATGTCGATATGCTTTGACCTTTTATGGTGTACACTTAAGTTGTCTCCATTAACAACGATTGCGTCAGTTGCAGAATGGCACTGAATCTCCTCCAGTAGCCTTCGCAGATACGTTGCTTTCTTTGCTGCTGTTGACATGGCGACGTATTCAGCTTCTGTACTGCTGAGTGCAACCAAACCTTGTTTTGAAGATTGCCATGAAAATGATTTTCTAGGCTGTCGTTAGCCTAATCAGCGTCGACAAATCCACATGAAGATGGATCAGTTTTTCGATATTGTAGCTTTAAGTCGAAAGTCTTAGCCAAATATCGCAGAATGTGTTTGGCAGCTGATTCATGACCGATATGTGGATACAAGTTGCGCTGTGCTAGTTTACTTACTGAATGGGCGATGTCAGGTCGCGTTGAAATGGCCAAATACATTAATGATCCGATAATTGATTGATATTTGGTTACATCCACCTCTGTACAGTTCTTACTGCAGCTTATCTGAAAAACAGGATCTAATGGTGTTGATACTGACCTACATGAGCTCATTCCAAACTTATTTAAAAGACATTGTATATACTGTTTCTGTCTAATTGATATCGGACCAATTTCTCCTTGACGTTGTATTTCTATTCCTAAGAAATTGTTTTGTTCTGAACAATCATTTATACCAAAGCGAATTTGCACTGATTCGTTTATACAAACAAGGCTCGTTGTTTGTAGGGAAAAATCCTAGATCTTTTAAAGCTTCATCTAAAGTGCTATTCCATGCTCTGCCCGACTGCTTTAGTCCGTATAAGGCTTTCTTTAATTTTAGCACGCGTTCTGGATGACTTTTACATAAAAAATTTTTTGGTTGCCTCATGTAAACTGTTTCCTCTAAACTACTATTTAGATACGCATTTGAAACATCTAATTGGTGAAGATGCAAGTTTTTCTCTACTGCAACGGCTAACAACAGTCTTATGTTCGTATCTTCGTATCGTATAACAGGCGAGAATGTTTCATTGTAATTTATCCCGTGCTTTTGGCGGCAGCCTTTCGCTACTAATCTTGACTTAAATTTTCTGATCTGGCCCTCATTATCCCGCTTTACTCTAAAAACCCACATTGAGATAATTGCTTTTTCTCCTGATGGAAGATCTACCAAAGACCAGGAGTCATTTGCTATGAGTGCATCGTATTCTTCCTTCATAGACACCTCCCACTCAAACGAATGTTTGGCCCTTAAGGCCTCTTGGGCTGTGTTTGGCGTCTCTATTTCATGATAAGCGACCATACTATGCAGCATGTTATACTGCTACTTAGGTCTGCCAGGCTGACCCGTGCGGATAATACTCGGCCTTCCAGGTCCTCGACGAGTAATGGTCTCTCTTTCAGATTCGCTAGATGAAGAACTGCCTAAACTCTCATATTATTCATCATTATCGACTTCGGCGTCTGCTTCTTCTGCTTGGGGTTGCGCTGCTTCTTCTTGTGAACTAGCTGCTTCTTTATTTGACAACATGTTATGAGCGTCTATAAAGAAAGAAGCAAAATGGTTATGAACCTTGGTTCACATACATCTCTCTCTGGAAATGCTTCAACAAACTTAAAGTCACGCCTTTCAATGGCTTGCTTTGCATCTCTGTCGTAGATTCGGTAGGCTTTTGCTGTGAGAGAGTAGCCGACGATCACAAACTCCTTCCACTTTGCTCGAAACTTATAATGATGCAGTTTGCCTAACGCATGGACAGGACATACAAACACACGCAGATGAAGCCAACTGTAGGCTACAAAGCTACAACGTTACAAAGTTTATGTAATTCAGCTGCAATTTCGCTGCCTGTGCGACTTCAGCGCTGCTCGCAGACGCTGTCGTGCCGATCAGTGCTAGACACGCATACATACATATGTACATACACATAATTTCAAACAAATGTGTATTTGTATGTTTAACATGTAAATGCGAATAATCGGAAGATGTTGAAAAGTGGCGCGTGGTGCGAATGGTAGAGTTGCGACGCGATGTGAAATTTTTGCCTGGGGGTAATAGGTTCGAATGCTGGCAATGAAAATTGCTAATTTAATTTTTTTTAAATATAAATTCAAAACATACATATACATTTTAATTTTTGAATTTCGTTATAAAATTTTAATTCAAATTAAATACAAATGCGCATTACTATGGGAGTACGGGGTCTTTTAAAGTCGGCTCGATCGACTGTAGCCTTTCTTACTTGTTTTCTTTTCAGTTTGGCATTCCACTAAGTTTTTAAATAACTGAAATTTTTCAAATGCTTGGTCTTTTGATTTCATAAAATAAACAAAAACACGCTTTGAGCAATCGTCAATAAATGTTTTAAAATATTTCGCGCCACCGACAGATTGTACATTTATAGGACCACACACTTCCGTATGAATTAATTGCAGCAACTGTGATGCACGGCTCGAATTGTTTTTGTTAAACGGCTGTGAGCAAATTTTAGCTTACACGAATTACAATTTGTATTGATTGACACATTTTTTAAATTTATTCCGTTTACAAGACTGTTTCGCACTAAGTCATTTAAAACACGAAAAAAAAAAAAAACCGAATGTCCAAACTTCAACGCTTTGCTCACCGAATAAAAGTTTAAATGAAGACTTGGTTTGTCAGAAGCGAAATGTGCGTAACAGGCAGAAGGAGGCGTGGCCGACCCCATAAAGTATGTATATTTTTGATCAGCATCAACAGCCGAGTCGATATAGCAATGTCCGTCTGCCTGTCCGTCCGTCCGTCCGTATGAAGAACACCTGGATTTTTTAAGCTACAATAGCTAGAGCCACCAAATTTATAATGAAAGTCCGTTATTAAGTCAGGCAGGTTAAGTTTATTTCAAATTTTTGCCACGCCCCTTACAGCCCCCGCAACGAGTAAAAAACCAGACACACCTCAAAAAAATGTAGTTTTAGACCAATAACTCAGTTACTATGGCACTTAGGAACACCATTTCTGGTAAGCAGGTTGCTAGAGACAGCCTTAATTCAAAGCCACACCCCCTTTTCTCATATGAACTAAAAAAAAACTTTTAAACTACAAACCAGGATTTAAGGCATTTAGTCAAATAGTACAGTGTTTGTAATTAATTATTTCTGTAGAGGAATATCACATCAAACTATCCTCCAAGCGGCGTTAAAATCCGTCTATTAACAAGAAAACTAAAAAGTTACAAAGTTAATGCAATTTAGCTGCAATTTCGCCGCCTGTGCGACGTCAGCGCTGCTCGCAGACGCTGCCGTACCGACCAGTGCTAGGCACGCGTGCATATACATATATGTGCATACACATAATTTCAAACGAGTATATATATTTTTTTTTTTTTTCGTTTAATAAACACATATTACATATCAATGAATTTACTTAAGCCGCTTAAACTAACGAGTGTGCTATTATAGGTAAGGCTTTGAAAATCCGCGAGCGTCGAAAGTTCGAGTCCAGTAAATTTTATTATATGTCCTCTACTATTTTAATTACGAGTTGTTTTTATTTTTATTTAAAACTTATTTTTACTACATGGTATGAAAAGAAAAATTGCACAAACATTTATTAATATGTATATACATACACAAATTTATACATACATATACATATTTTTGCTTATGTTCTGCATTGGTTCAAGGGAATTCGCGTATTTGAACTGCTTATTGCAGTTCAATTGAAGATAGTTGTTCAGTTAATCGGTATTTAATAGTTCATTGGTACCTGTTCCGAACTGATTTTTTTTGCTCTGTTTTGAACATGAGTTTTCACCGTTACTTTGCTGGGCGACACACAACTGGCCGCGCTTTTGCATGTATGTATGTATGTGCTGCAAATTGTGTGAAAAAAATTTAACATAATTATTAAATTAATTATACAGTTAAAGTGTGTAATTAAAATTAATTATAATATTTTAAGTTTGTGTAAAGAGATCAGTTAGTGTTAGTGTTTTATGCCTTACAAATCTCGTGCATGCGCTTGAGTCTGTATGTGTGTACATATTTACATACGTATGCACTTGCGTTTATCAAACAGTGCAAGCAGTGCAAGCAGTTTACACAGTGGGATAAAACACAATATTAATTGATCTTTTTACTTAATTCGTGCGTTTGTTTCTGTTTGCGGTTTTCGCGCAAGTTTTCATTGGATGGACTGAAACAAGCAAGTTGCATGATTGCAATTAAATATACTATTTATTAATAATAACTATTAAGTATTTTCCTATTATTAACACTTAATAATTTCTACTTTATTATATAGAACTTATCGAACTAATAAATATTTCTCCATTAAGTGCCTTACCATTACACTAACTAAATTTAAATAATTAAATATTAATTTTATAATTTTATTACAATTATATTATTTTACATATAATGTATAATTAAAAAAAATTAATTTTTGGCTTGTGTATTTTAAATTATATAATATACATTTTCAATTATTTACATCGCACATTATTATTTTAATATAAATAATTTTATTGTTTTAAATAAAAAATTTTAAATTTATTTTATTTTATTACATTATATTTTTTTTTTTTCACATTAATTTTAATATACATTTTTTATATTATTTTTTAATTTGGTTGATTCTTCTCATTTAATTTTGTTCATTCTTCTCAGTTCCCTTCCACGAGCCTTTCATGAAGCAGAATTAAAACAGCTCCACCTTAAACGTAGGATGGAATGTAACCATGATTTCATGGCTGAAACCATTAGGCCCTTAAAGATTGCAGAAGCAATTGGGTTTTTAGTAACTACAGAGCTTTATGTAAAGCACAATATAGTTTTAAATGAACAGTGGATTTCAAATTTTTCTTCCGATACTGTTCCATTCATAGCCTCTCAAGCAGATGCTGAGCTAGTTGAACAGCTCAATCGAGAGTTTCAACAACCTTTTCAACCTGAAGGGGATGTTGAAACAGAGGAGCTTAATCCTGGGGGTCAAGAAACTCTGCTTGAAAATATTCAGATAGACAATGTTGCCATGCAAAGAATAGTAATTGCTCCTGGAGAAGGCCAAAGACCCCTAGACATGATTATGGATGCTGATTGTGAGGAATTAGCATTCCCTTCCTTATATGCTGGCAACAAAAAAAAGTCTTCAGAAAGTTTTACAACCATTGTTAGATCTGAGCTTCGAAATTTTGATAGGAAAGGTTGTAGAATTGATAAGTTGTTCTTCAATTATAAGAAGTTAGAGCTCATTACTATTAGAAACAATACTTCCATTTGCTTGAGAAAGCACGCTGCCTCACGTCCCTTAACAGTTTCTAACGCTCTTAATGAAGAACATATGGACCATCTTATTCGCCACGATGATGTCTATAGGATCCTGAAAGGTATTCGCACGTCTTCTGATCATTGGGAAGCAGAAAAAAGAAAGGTGATGGCCATGATTCGTCAGTTTGGGCTACCAACTTTCATTATTACTTTGTCGGCTGCAGAAAGTAGGTGATTAGAGCTGCTTGTCCTTTTGAAAAAGAATGTGGACAAGCAAGAAGTTACAGAGGAAGATGCATCAATGTTGCCTTCAAATGAGAAAGTGCGATTGATCCGCACTGATCCTGTAACATGTTCTCGATATTTTGATTATCGGTTTAGGCAATTATTTAAACTAATGAAAAAGCAGGGTGGTATTTTTGGTCAACATAGGGTCGTCATGTTCTACTGGGTAGTAGAATTCCAACAGAGAGGCTCACCCCATATACATGGGATGTTTTGGCTGAAAGATGCCCCACAAATTGACTTGAACAATGTCGATTCTATTGCTCCAGTAATAGACTTCATTGATCAATTTCTTAGTACAGATGTAACAGATGTAAGCCTTTCTCCTTATATAGAATACCAAAAGCACAAGCACGGGCATTCATGCACACGTGAAGTGAGAGGAAACTCTATTTGTCGCTTTGGTATTCCATATTTTCCAATGCCTCAAACTCAATTACTAAGTCCTCTGCCTGAAGAAACTCATCAAATTGCTCAGCATCGTCAAAATTTAAAAAATATTAAAAACTTTTTAAATTTGTCATTCGATGCTGAAATTATTGATCAGCTAAGCGTTTTTGAAAATTTTCTAGCTCTTGATCGAGTGAACATCTCCTACGAGGACTATATATGCCATTAGATCTGGTTTGAAGAAACCACAAATTCTCCTCAAAAGAACATTTGCTGCTATAAATGTTAATGCGTATAATAAACCCATTCTTTCCATGCAAAGAGCCAATATTGATATTCAGTTTATATTGGACCCTTATGCATGCTGCATCTATATTATTAATTATACTAATAAATCTCAGAGAGGCATATCACAACTGATGCGCGAAGCTATCGATGAGATAAACAGAGGCAATTTATCTATAAAACAGAGGCTGCAGTGTATTGCATTACTGGCACTGAAATTTCTGCTCAAGATGCAGCATATTGTTGTTTAGGAATGCCAAGTTATTTGTATTGACTACTTGATCTCTATCTGTAGTATTAAGTAGTCTTATGAATGCATTTTTTGTTGTAGCTATTGTACTAGCTATGTAAATACAATGTTTAATTTCCTGGTTTGGAATCAATACACTGTCTTCTTGGGAATTTAATTAAATTTTCCTAATAACTTGGGATCTCGCTGGCAGAAGTATTGAGTTGTTGCCAGAACTGTATGTTAGTGGTACATAAACTGGATATTTAAGGTTATCGGGTCTTATTATAAACCAATCTTCAGACGGCTTGAAGTCTAATTGACAGTTGTATTTCCTTATGAAGTCGATTCCTAATATGCCATCGCATGGAATAGCGAAATGTAAATCCACCATATGAAAGTCGTGTTGGATTATATATTTAGTTGTCTTAGTTGTCTGAATCTCAATAGATGTTAAACCTTTTGATTTTGTTACCTCCTGACTTATTCCTTTTATGTCTATTATATAGTTAACGTTTATATCATGATAGTCATCAGAGTTTTCTTTGACTATTGAAATGTCTGCACCTGTGTCTACTAGAAAAACCAGTTCTTTTCCTGTGGACACGTTAGCAAAAGTGACAAATATATTCTGACTGAGATAAATTGCATGGACCATTACATTTTCTACTGTTGGGTACTTAAAGGGTCTTGAGAGTTTCCCAATGCATTTTGGGCTACTCTCACGTTATTATTGTTATTGTGGCCTCGATTTGAGTTACCACGTCCTCGATATTGACCTCTTCCATTATTATTATAGTTGGTACCATTGTGGTTGTTGTGATTATTATTACGACCACGATGATTACCTCTGAAATTTCCACGTCCGCGGTTTCCACCACGCTGAGGATAATTTCTATAATAAAGGACAGTATTTGGTTGTCCAGTTGCTTCCGTGAAACTGCTTACAAATTTGGATATGGCATCATTCATGGTGTGGAAGGTGCCAGCCTGCATGATAAGTTTTACCTTATCAATTGCGCAATTCTTCGTCATTGCCTTAACTGCAAGCTGTGTAGAATAACTTCTGGCTAACGCAAGGGGTAGTCCGTCCGTTATGTACGCACTTTCTAGAGCTTTTGTCATCTGCTCAACCTCTGAAGTATATTGGTTAGCAGCTTTGTTGCGTTGCTGTAGATTCATCAGCTTAGCTGATAATACTTCTACAGTTTCGCCTTTGACATTGCTTCTTAGTTCGGAGATGACTTCTGATATAGTTGTCTCATTTCCGACTAGGTTTCTGGCGACACCTTTTAGCTTTGTTTTTATTATTGAAATAGCTAATTGTTCGTGTTCGCCTTTTATTGATTCTATAATTTCCAATGCATCGAGAAAACTTGTTAGGTTTTCTGCTTTACCATCAAATACTGGTATAAGCTTTGATGCAGTGTTGATAAAATCAATATTTGACTGTGCCATTGTAATCAATTTTCCTTCAACTATACTCGAGCTAGTGTCTGAATCTGTAGAATTGTCCAAATCAGACATTAATATAGCTGGGATAGTGAGATTATCGATTTCTTCTTCTTCCAAATCCTTTTGGTCGATATTAACAACTTCTTTTGATTCTGGTTCTTCACCAGTTTCAATTGTTACTGAGGTATTGAGAATATTGGGTATTGATATATCGAGGTCGAACTTTTCTCTAATAGTTGTCAAATTGGATCTTAGTCTGATCAAAAACCTTGATACGTGAGACCAATGATCTTGAGTAAGTTTATCTTTGTGTTCATATATTAGTATCCGGGCTTCATTGAAGCACTTAACTAATATTTCCACGTGTTTTCTAACTGTGGTTTTCTGTATCGGCCTATTTTGTGCTAGTGACTTATGCGATTTGTCGAATTCTGCTTTAATGTTTGATAATTCCTTTGATAATTCATTCCACTCCATTACTTTATGGATATGAATTATTTCTTGGATACCATCATAACAATTACTCTACCTAGAATTGGATGTTCATCTACTTTTGATCTAACATGCACATATATTGTTTTAATTTTTTCTTTTTATTCATTTCATTTTCTTGTCGTTACTTATTTAATAACATTTAATTTTTGTATTTTGTAAATTTTGTATCTTTTGTTGTGTGTGCGCTTTTTTTTTAAATCTTGTCCAAGTCGTTTGCTCGGCTCATATATTTTTTCCTCAAACATTTATTGTGAAGTTTGTACAGTTTATAAAAGCAATTTGCACACATTATAATAACAATTATTAGAAGCATTACGTTTACATATTCTAATTCAATGTAATTTGGTTCAACCTTATTTATCACGTTAGCAGTGGAATCCACTGATTTAACGTCTACTAAACCCATTATGGTTTTGTTAAAATTATAATTATAATTATAATTATTATCTATTTCCTCACTGAATTTACTTTTCGAATTACTTTTCATCTATTTTATGCCTTTTTCTTTTTATTTTTTTATGTTTCAAATTTAAAGTTTTTACTTTTGCTTTACATTTAAAGTTTTTTTTTTTTTTTTAAGTTATTTTTCTGTGATTTTTGTCTATTTTGTTTGAAAATGGTTTATGGATTTATTTTCGGTTTTGTTTTTTTTTCTTATTATATTTTTATGTTTTTTTTTTTACAGTATTCCCTGCCTAGTTTTTCCGTATGGTTTTTCACGCCATACTCTAATCGGGCAACTTTTGTGTCGCTCAATTTTACAAAGATATTAAACTAGATTTTATGCATCGCAGTGCATTTTAAAAAAAAAATTTATCGTTGTGCGCCCTTGGAAGCGCTGTCGGTTCTCTTTCCTTGGTTTGGCTTGTTACGCCAAACGTGACCGGTGCTGGCTGCACAGGTCTTTTTCTTCTCTGTTGGGGCACCGGTGCTGGCTGCACAGGTGTAATTGCAAAATGGTGAATCCAGTGGTCCCTCGCAGTCCTTCGGGCACGATTTCATCAACTTGGGCAGCTCCTTTGCTGGCGGTGGATCTTCAGTTAGTTTTATTTTTGAAATATTGTTTATCACAGTGTAGTTGGCTGTGTTGGTGGGTGTGGCTTGGTTTTTCCGGGAATCTAGTTGTTCCCTAATAAACTTAACTTCAGCATGTAAATGTACTGAGTTGTTCCAATCTGTTTTTTCGCTATTGTTTAGCAACGATAGTAGATAAGCCTTTCTGGCTTTCAACCTTTCTACCACACCCCCTCGTTTACACATACCACACTACTCACTGCGATATTTTTTGATCAGGTTCCACTGTTGTCTTCTAGGCTTGACTTCTATTTCTAAGGCTGGCGTATTTGATGGGACTTGGTGGTCAAACGCTTGTCGCGTTCCTCCGAGATGTTCATGAGATGAAATATGTTCATGAAGTATGTTGAGCTTGAGTCCCTTGCCCTTTGATGGAGAGTTTTCAGTCTTGTTGGCCTTGTCGATCACGTGTTACGTATTATGTGCTAATATCTTTTATTGAATGAATCGAATGAATTTAGTTCTCTTAGGCTAAAGGCTTGCTAGCTGTCGGCGCAGCGGCAGAGCAGCCGTTTTATATAAACATTATATATAAGTAAAGTAATTAATGTAAGGCGGGCAGAGAGTGTGAGTTATGCATGCACATATATATATTAGCGGTCAGTATGGGAAACATGCTGACTCGGCTCTAAGCGATGAATGCAATGAGTGCATATCATATTACGTTTGGACTTGAACTGTGTGCGGGCACTTGGCACGCTGTCGCTGAGTGACAAAGTCAATGCCCTATGCATATTCGGCTAACAGAGTGTTGCCGCTCAACATTTATGTTGAGTAATAAGAACTCATATGTGCATACACTACACCCCTGGAGAAATGAAGGGGAAGAATTAGTTCAGAAAAACTGTGAGGAGATTTTTAATCAGAATGAGGAGGCCATTAGGGCAAAATTTAGGAAATATAATGTCTTAGAAGACTTGGAAGACGCGCTTAGGAGGGCCATGGAAGACGAGGGCCAGTTAGAAGAAGCCCAATTAGACGGTCAGGTAGATGATGAGTTTAGGGTTTTAGCATTTCCGGAAATAAGCTCTCAAATGAATGTTAACGTTGAGAACAAAAATGACCCCAATGAAAATTCGGACACTATCCAAGTAATAAAACTTCCCCCATTGATTTCAGGTCAGAATTTATCCGACCTCGTAGGTTCTTTAAACATTAAGCAAAGAATTTACTTTGCTCATGTGCTACACAACGCCCGCCACAACAAAGTTTTTCTTGAGTTTGTAGGTGGTGGAGCAGGTGTTGGCAAAAGTAGGCTGATTTCAGCAATTTTTCAGTCCCTTTCACATTTATATAAACGTAGAACAGGATGTGACCCAAACACTGTCAAAATTTAGCTTTGTTCTCCTACGGGTAAAGCAGCTTTCGGAATTGGAGGATCCACTCTTCATTCCATGTTTTCATTGCGAGTAAATCAATCTGGGTCATCTTTTAAAAATCTAGGAGATGATTTACTTAATACCCTCCGTTCAAGATTCATTGATCTTAAAGTCCTTATTATTGACGAAATTTCTATGGTCGGTGCCAAAATGTTTTCTTATTTGGACTCTCGCCTCAAACAAATTTTAGTTAACAGAGATTTAGCATTTGGCGGTATTTCTGTTATCGTTTTCGGCGTTTTAGACAGCTAAGCCCTGTTGGAGATCGATGGATTTTCAAATCCAATTCACCTTCGCATGATCCATACAGCGCCATATATGGGTCGTCTCTGTCGGACTCTTTTAAGTTCTTTGAACTCGCAGAGATTATGCGACAGCGAGATGACCAAGCTTTTTCAATTGCACTCAATAACATGGCATCCGTCCTCATGGTGTCAACAGATATTAGTTTGATTAGATCCAGAATTTCCGTTCAAAGTCAGTTGCCAGTCAGTCCATTTGTTTTATAGGAATGACGATGCGTCTGTATTTAATACGACCAAACTTAACTCAATTCTAACTGCAGAGCATATTTCAAGTGCTCTAGATCTAATAAAGGCCTCACATCTGACCACAGAAGTAAAAAACCGTCATCTTGAGGCAGTCAAAAGATTTCCGACGTCCAAAACTCAAGGGTTATGTACGTCTCTTATTTTAAATACCACTTCCAAATATATGATGACGGTCAATATAGATAGGGCAGATGGTTTAGTCAATGGAGCGTCCGGAATTTTGATGGACATTAGTTTCAATGCATCCAATTATCCTCAAGTTCTATGGATGAAATTTATTGATGATAGCGTAGGCATTAATGCTCGGGCCAAGTGTCCGCATTCTCTAGAGTCTTCTTGGACTCCAATTCAGAAAACTAACTTTAAGGTTTTTAGTTTTGTATAAATCCCCAAATTATCCGTTGATGAAATTGGAAGCAGAATTTGAGAGCTTATTTCAGACATATTCATTTTTAGACAGCAGTTCTATTATCTTAGGCGATTTAAATTTATGCTTGCGATCTCTTAGAGGATGTAGTGATAGGGTTTATAACTTCTTAGGTAGGCTTAGATATCAGAGTTTGTTAGATTTGGATTCGTCTACAACCAATTGTGGCACACATATTGATTGGGCGATGAAAAATATTTTAGGAAACAGGGCCACCGCGCGCACTTTTGAGTGTATATATAGTCACCACAGTGGTATCTTAGTTAGCATTAAAAGTAGCGAGGATGAGGTGTAGAAATTTTATTATTTTCATTGCACGTGCATGATTATTATTATTATTTTCATTAATATTATTATTATTAATATTTTGATTATTATTATTATTTGACTAATATATATATAGATATATAATTAGACATTTGCTGTGTAATCGAATCAAATAAATACCGCGACACACTCTAACGATAACGTTGATATAAAAAAAAAACGAAGCGAGATTTTAAATTCACAACTTATTTTATTGATGATCAACTTAAGACTAACAGATATTATTTTAATAAATGATAAAGAAAGTTCTGTTGAATGTTTACATTGTGGAGGGCACCGCTGGCTGCTGATTTTTCTGATTTGTGATTTGCTGATTTTGTGATTTGCACTCGATACTGATCGATTGGGGGAGATGCGCCGGCTTGACGGCTCTTTGTTTACAATTGTTGAATTTATTCTCAAAAGAAGCTTGGGAATGTTTATAATTGGGGGTTGAATTTATTCTCAAGTGAAGCTTGGGAATGTTTATAATTGGGGATATGGAATTCTGTATAATGTAGACATAATCAAAATGAATATGTCACTATGTATATATATATACCAGAATATATATATATATATCTTCTGCGCAGATAGCAGATCATTAAATTTTTGGCGCCATGATTCTGCATAAAACGCCTGCTGCGTCTCGTTTTTAGACCCCGTACTCTAAAAAAGAGTAGAGGGGTCTTTTAGGTTTGTCAGAAGCGAAATTTGCGTAACAGGCAGAAGGAGGCGTAGCCGACCCCATAAAGTATATATATTCTTGATCAGCATCAACAGCCGAGTCGATATAGCAATGTCCGTCTGTCTGTCCGTCCGTCCGTCCGTATGAAGAACACCTGGATTTTTTAAGCTACAATAGCTAGAGCCACCAAATTTATAATGAAAGTCCGTTATTAAGTCAGGCAGGTTAAGTTTATTTCAAATTTTTGCCACGCCCCTTACCGCCCCCGCAACGAGTAAAAAACCAGACACACCTCAAAAAAAATGTAGTTTTAGACCAATAACTCAGTAACTATAGCACTTAGGAACACCATTTCTGGTAAGCAGGTTGCTAAAGACAGCCTTAATGCAATGCCATCAAAAATCAACCCACACCCTTTTTTCTCATATGAGGTAAAAAAAAAATTTTAACTTCAAACCAGGATTTAAGGCATTTAGTCAAATAGTACAGTGTTTGTAATTATTTCGTTAGAGGAATATCATATCAAACAATCCTCCAAGCGGCGTTAAAATCCGTCTATTAACAAGAAAA
This sequence comes from Drosophila dunni, assembly GCA_018152125.1. NCBI lineage: Eukaryota > Metazoa > Arthropoda > Insecta > Diptera > Drosophilidae > Drosophila > Drosophila dunni. The sequence goes on along the minus strand of JAECXC010000675.1, from coordinate 32,122 downwards.
CTAAAAAGTTACAAAATTGATGTAATTTAGCTGCAATTTCGCCGCCTGTGCGACGTCAGCGCTGCTTGTAGACGCTGTGACGTCAGCGCTGCTCGCAGACGCTGCCGTACCGACCAGTGCTAGGCACGCGTACATATATATGTGCATACACATATTATCAAACGAGTATATATTATTTGTTTTTTTTCGTAATAAAAAATGAATTTACTTAAGCCGCTTAAACTAAAGAGTGTGTTATTATTAGTATGGCTGCAGTCTATTTATATGTCTACTATATTAATTACGAGTTTTTTTTTTTTTTATTTAAAACTTATATTTACTGCATGGTATGAAAAGAAAAATTGCACAAACATTTATAAATATGTATATACATACACAAATTTATACATATACATATTTTTGCTTATGTTTTGCACTAGTTCAAGGGAATTTTGGTATTTGAACTGCTTATTGCAGTTCAATTGAAGAAAGTTGTTCAGTTAATCGGTATTTAATAGATCATTGGTACCTGTTCCGAACTGATTTTTTTGCTCTGTTTTGAACATGAGTTTTCACCGTTACTTTGCTGGGCGACACACAACTTGCCGCGCTTTTGCATGTATGTATGTGCTGCAAATTGTGTGAAAAATCTTTAACATAATTATTAAATTAATTATACAGTTAAAGTGTGTAATCTAAAATTAATTATAATATTTTAAGTTTGTGTAAAGAGATCAGTTAGTGTTAGTGTTTTATGCCTTACAAGTCTCGTGCATGCGCTTGAGTCTGTATGTGCACTTGCGTTTATCAAACAGTGCAAGCAGTTTACACAGTGGGATAAAACACAATATTAATTGATCTTTTTACTTTATTCATCGGACGGATGGAAAAAACAAGTTGCATGATTGCAATTAAATATACTATTTATTAATAATAACTATTAAGTATGTTCCTATTATTAACACTTAATAATTTCTACTTTATTATTTAGAACTTATCGAACTAATAAATATTTCTTCATTAAGTGCCTTACCATTACACTAACTAAATTTAAATAATTAAATATTAATTTTATAATTTTATTACAATTATATTATTTTACATTTAATGTATAATTGAAAAAATTAATTTTTGGCTTGTGTATATTAAATTATATAATATACATTTTCAATTATTAACATCGCACATTATTATTTTAATATAAATAATTTTATTGTTTTAAATAAAAAATTGTAAATTTATTTTAATTTATTACATTTTATATTTTTTTTCACATTAATTTGAATATACATTTTTTATATTATTTTTTAATTTGGTTGATTCTTCTCATTTAATTTTGTTCATTCTTCTCAGTTCAGAAAGTTTCGAAAATGCCTCGTTTATCTAGACAAACGGCATCTGCCCGTGCTAGAACTCGTCGCCTAAGGAATAGGTTAAACAGAAGTGATATAGAGTATTCACAATTAGAGAATGAGAGAAATGCAAACTCTCTCAGAGAACGTAGGGAAAATTCTTCGTATTGGGACGAAGAACAAGCTAATAATAGTGAGCGTCGTTCATCAAGAAGACTCTCTCATACCATAAGATCTTAGGAACAAGTACAGAATTCTTTGCAAAGTCTGAATAGAAGGCAGAATCCGATAGTACAGGATACAGAGAGAGTGCAAAACACTCGAGGTAGGAGGCAGGCTCGGACAAGTGACGGGGCTCACGGTGCTGAAAGTCTTTGAGATACTCAGGCTAGGCGACAGGCACGGACAAGGAATGGGGTCCGGCAAAGGGAAAGATTGTCCGATCGACAGAATAGATCCGTCTGTAGAAGTAATCCGGCCGTTCAAGCAGTTGAGAGAGATGAAAATTCTCAGGCTAGGCGACAGGCACGGACAAGGAATGGGGTCCGGCAAAGGGAAAGATTGTCCGATCGACAGAATAGATCCGTCTGTAGAAGTAATCCGGCCGTTCAAGCAGTTGAAAGAGATGAAAATTCTCAGGCTAGGCGACAGGCACGGACAAGGAATGGGGTCCGGCAAACGGAAAGATTGTATGATCGACAGAATAGATCCGTCCGTAGAAGTAATCCGGCCGTTCAACAGTTGAGAGAGATGAAAATACTCAGGCTAGGCGACAGGCACGTACAAGGAATGGGGTCCGACAAAGGGAAAGATTGTCCGATCGACAGAATAGATCCGTCCGTAGAAGTAATCCGGCCGTTCAAGCAGTTGAGAGAGATGAAAATTCTTAGGCAAAGGGAAAGATTGCCGGATAGACAGAATAGAACAAGGAGAGAGCAAAACTTTACAGAAAGGACAAACGAACAGAGACGTAACACCGAGCTTCGAGCAGCTAGTAGGACAAATGTTGGGCGACGAGTATTAGAAAGAGAAAGGGATAGGGTGCAGAGATCGCAAGCTAGGAATAATCCTGTTCGGAGGATTATTGAAAGATATGCTAACACTGCACGAAGACGCGTTAAGACGCCTTAGTCAGAGAGTTAGCCAAAATAGAAGTAGTTTGGAAAGTAGGACCTTAAAAAATAGTCGAAATGCAGAACGTATGAGAGCGAATCGTGCGAATATTTCTCATGACGATATTGAACCCTGCTTAACCTCATTAGAAGCTCAAATTAGAAGTTTTAATAGTTTAGTAAAGCTGGGTCCAAATCAGGTTTGCCTTTGTTGCAAAGGCCTGTGGTTTCCCCATCAACTCAGCAGAATTTCTCGTGGTTTTATTGAAAGTCACAACGAATTTAGCGCGGAAATTTTATGTCTTTCGAATAAGTTTTCATCTGAGGAAGACATTTATAAATTCTGCAACACTTGTTGCAGAAATATAAAAGCTGGAAGGAAACCAAAATTTTGCATTACAAATGGCTTAGATTTTCCAGATCTTCCCGATTGCCTTAAAGGTTTAACTCCTTTAGAAGAGCGACCTTTTTCTCTTCGACTACCATTTATGGTCATTAAGGCCTTAGGTGTCGGTCGCCAAAGTGCAATCAAAGGAGCTGTAGTAAATGTTCCAATTCCAGATAGCAGTATCGTGACTTCCCTTCCACGAGCCTTTCATGAAGCAGAAGTAAAACAGCTCCACCTTAAACGTAGGATGGAATATAACCATGATTTCATGGCTGAAACCATTAGGCCCTTAAAGATTGCAGAATCAATTAGGTTTTTAGTAACTACAGAGCTTTATGTAAAGCACAATATAGTTTTAAATGAACAGTGGATTTCAAATTTTTCTTCCGATACTATTCCATTCATAGCCTCTCAAGCAGATGCTGAGCTAGTTGAACAGCTCAATCGAGAGTTTCAACAACCTTTTCAACCTGAAGGGGATGTTGAAACAGAGGAGTGGTAGAATTGATAAGTTGTTCTTCAATTATAAGAAGTTAGAAATCATTACTATTAGAAACAATACTTCCATTTGCTTGAGAAAGCACACTGCCTCACGTCCCATAACAGTTTCTAACGCTCTTAATGAAGAACATACGGACCATCTTATTCGCCACGATGATGTCTATAGGATCCTGAAAGGTATTCGCACGTCTCCTGCTCATTGGGAAGCAGAAAAAAGAAAGATGATGGCCATGATTTGTCAGTTTGGGCTACCAACTTTCTTTATTACTTTGTCGGCTGCAGAAAGTAGGTGGTTAGAGCTGCTTGTCCTTTTGAAAAAGAATGTGGACAAGCAAGACATGCTCTACTGGCGAGTAGAATTCCAACAAAGAGGCTCACCCTATATACATGGGATGTTTTGGCTGAAAGATGCCCCACAAATTGATTTGAACAATGTCGATTCTATTGCTCCAGTAATAGACTTCATTGATCAATTTATTAGTACAGATGTAACAGATGTAAGCCTTTATCCATATATAGAATACCAAAAGCACAAGCACGGGCATTCATGCACACGTGAAATGAGAGGAAACTCTCTGCGTATAATAAACACATTCTTTCCATGCAAAGAGCCAATATTGATATTCAGTTTATATTCGACCCTTATGCATGCTGCAGCTATATTATTAATTATATTAATAAATCTCAGAGAGGCATATCACAACTGATGCGCGAAGCTATCGATAAGATAAACAGAGGCAATTTATATATAAAACAGAGGCTGCAGTATATTGGACACAAGTTCATTACTGGCACTGAAATTTCTGCTCAAGAAGCAACATATTGTTCTTTAGGAATGCGTTTATCCGAGACTAGTAACGCAGATGTTTATATTAATACTCTATTTGCAGAGCAAAGAGTAAGAATGCTTAAACCTAGACAACAGTTACAAAATATGTTACCTGATTCCAGTGACATATTTGTAGTGGGATTGCTGGATCATTACGAACAGCGACCACATAGTCTCGACGGCCTGTGTTTAGTTATTCTAAGTCAGTAAGAGCAACTCGTCAAAATGATGATGATGAGCATGTTGACGAAAATAAAGAATAAGGAAATATACCTCTTCCTCTACTCGATGAAAGTGGGTATATTAGGGAAAGATCGCAATCGAGAATAATTCGGTTTAGGAGCTTTAATATAAATACCGATAGGGAAAATTACTTTAGGGAATTAGTTATGCTATTCTTCCCCTGAAGAAATGAAGGGGAAGAATTAGTTCAGAAAAACTGTGAGGAGATTTTTAATCAGAATGAGGAGGCCATTAGGGCAAAATTTAAGAAATATAATGTCTTAGATGACTTGGAAGACGCGCTTAAGAGGGCCATGGAAGACGAGGGCCAGTTAGAAGAAGCCCAATTAGACGGTCAGGTAGATGATGAGTTTAGGGTTTTAGCATTTCCGGAAATAAGCTCTCAAATGAATGTTAACGTTGAGAACGAAAATGACCCCAATGAAAATTCGGACACTATCCGAATAATAAAGCTTCCCCCATTGATTTCAGGTCAGAATTTATCCGACCTCGTAGGTTCTTTAAACATTAAGCAAAGAATTTACTTTGCTCATATGCTACACAACGCCCGCCACAACAAAGCTTTTTTTGAGTTTGTAGGTGGTGGAGCAGGTGTTGGCAAAAGTAGGCTGATTTCAGCAATTTTTCAGTCCCTTTCACATTTATATAAACGTAGACCAGGATGTGACCCAAACACTGTCAAAATTTTCCGTTGTGCTCCTACGGGTAAATCAGCTTTCGGAATTGGATCCACTCTTCATTCCATGTTTTCATTGCCAGTAAATCAATCTGGGTCATCTTTTAAAAATCTAGGAGATGATTTACTTAATACCCTCCGTTCAAGATTCATTGATCTTAAAGTCCTTATTATTGACGAAATTTCTATGGTCGGTGCCAAAATGTTTTCTTATTTGGACTCTCGCCTCAAACAAATTTTAGATAACAGAGATTTAGCATTTGGCGGTATTTCTGTTATCGTTTTCGGCGATCTTAGACAGCTAAGCTCTGTTGGAGATCGATGGATTTTCAAATCCAATTCACCTTCGCATGATCCATACAGCGCCATATATGGGTCGTCTCTGTGGGACTCTTTTAAGTTCTTTGAACTCGCAGAGATTATGCGACAGCGAGATGACCAAGCTTTTTCAATTGCACTCAATAACATGGCATCCGGCCTCATGACGTCAACAGATATTAGTTTGATTAGATCCAGAATTTCCGTTCAAAGTCAGTTGCCAAACGACGCTATCCATTTGTTTTATAGGAATGACGATGCGTCTGTATTTAATACGACCAAACTTAACTCAATTCTAACTGCAGAGCATATTTCAAGTGCTCTAGATCTAATAAAGGCCTCACATCTGACCGCAGAAGTAAAAAACCGTCATCTTGAGGCAGTCAAAAGATTTCCGACGTCCAAAACTCAAGGGTTATGTACGTCTCTTATTTTAAAAACCACTTCCAAATATATGATGACGGTCAATATAGATAGGGCAGATGGTTTAGTCAATGGAGCCTCCGGAATTTTGATGGACGTTAGTTTCAATGCATCCAATTCTCCTCAAGTTCTATGTATGAAATTTATTGATGATAGCGTAGGCATTAATGCTCGTGCCAAGTGTCCGCATTCTCTAGAGTCTTCTTGGACTCCAATTCAGAAAACTTTCAAAAGTTTTCAATTTCATTCAAATCAGCTAGTTTCAATAGACCGTAAACAGTTTCCAGTAATACCTGCAGAAGGTATTAGTATTCACAAAAGTCAGGGAGCGACATAAAGCAAAGTAGTGATTCACACTACTTCTAGAATGATTTGTGAGGCGCTAAATGTTGCTTGCAGTAGGGCCACTAGTGCTGCCGGCCTATTTATTATTGGGCACTTTGTTCCCCCAAAATCTAATCCTCAATCTCCAGTAGAGTTAGAGCTTCAAAACCTCCGCACAACAAAATTATTACAAACCCACTATAGCTCCCTATTCGATAATAATAAATGCAATTTTTTATTCCATAACACGGAAAGCTTGCATTGCCACATTAGCGATATTTGTTCGGATCGACTAATGCTTCAGTCATCTGTTTTATGTTTCGTTGAGACTTCCATTTTCTCAAACGAAGCATACCAAATTCCAGGGTTTAGTAGAGTTGTGCGCTTAGATTGCGAGTCTGTTCCAAACAGAACTCGTCCAAAAAGAGGACTGTTAGTTTTTTTCAAAAATTATATTTCGAACAATGTTAGTCATTGTTCCACCGGTCGATACTATGCTGATTTAAATAATTGTTCTTCTGCAGTATTTGAGTTCGCCGTATTTAAATATGTGTCTTTAAGGTTTTTAGTTTTGTATAAATCCCCAAATTATCCGTTGATGAAATTCGAAGCAGAATTTGAGAGCTTATTTCAGACATATTCATTTTTAGACAGCAGTTCTATTATCTTAGGCGATTTAAATTTATGCTTGCGATCTCTTAGAGGATGTAGTGATAGGGTTTATAACTTCTTAGGTAGGCTTAGATATGAGAGTTTGTTAGATTTGGATTCGTCTACAACCAATTGTGTCACACATATTGATTGGGCGATGAAAAATATTTTAGGAAACAGGGCCACCGCGCGCACTTTTGAGTGTATATATAGTCACCACAGTGGTATCTTAGTTAGCATTAAAAGTAGCGAAGATAAGGTGTAGAAATTTTATTATTTTCACTGCATGTGCATGACTATTGTTATTATCATTAATATTATTATTATTAATATTTTGATTATTATTATTATTTGACTAATATATATATAGATATATAAATAGACATTTGCTGTGTAATCGAATCAAATAAATACCGCGACACACTCTAACGATAACGTTGATGTAAAAAAAAAACGAAGCGAGATTTTAAATTCACAACTTATTTTATTGATGATCAACTTAAGACTAACAGATATTGGTTTAATAAATGATAAAGAAAGTTCTGTTGAATGTTTACATTGTGGAGGGTACCGCTGGCTGCTGATTTTTATACTCTCTGCAAGAGTATATTGGGTTTGTGAAAAGTATGTAACAGGCAGAAGGAGGCGTGGCAGACCCCATAAAGTATATATATTCTTGATCAGCATCACAAGCCGAGTCGATATAGCCATGTCCGTCTGTCTGTCTGTCCGTCTGACCGTCTGTCCGTATGAACAAACAGATTTCAGAGATGGTAAGAGCTACAAGTTCGTGCTTGGTGTCAATCGATCACATATTTATTTAGTCAATACAAGAATCTTTTTTTTTTTCGATGCCACGCCCCATTCGCCCACAATGAGCAAAAAACTAGACACGCCTCTGAAAAAATCGGTGTTTTCGGCGCATATCTCAATAACTATGGCACCTAGGATCACCAAGTTTATTATGGAGTGTTCCCATTTTTTCCCACAATACATAAAAATAATTCCCAACTTTCGTTCCGTTTTTAGGCGTTTGTTCATATAGTACAGCATTGTAATTGTATAATTCAAGTGGAGGCTAACTATATAAAACTATTCCCGAAAGGTGCATTAAAATCGGACTATAAACAAGAAAGCTAGAAGCGTTACAATATTGATAATTGAGCGCAATATGACTACTGAGTGCAAGCGAGACAGAAACATACAAGCGTCAAACGTTTTCTCTGCTTGTGTGGCGGCAGCGCAGTCGGCAGTCGCTGGCCGCGCCGAATACACACATACATACATGTATGAACACATATAATGTCAAACGTATGTGTATTTGCATACAAACAAACAGATGTATGTGTGATTATGCTTAGATTGTTTTTGTTTCAATGTGTTTTAATGCAAGTACTAGATATTGTAATATCTTGATACCGATTTTAATAATAATATCGGGATTAACATGCAGAGAGTATTATACGGTCGGACGTGCTCGACTGTACTTTTCTTTCTTGTTCTGATTTGTGATTTGCTGATTTTGTGATTTGCACTCGATACTGATCGATTGGGGGAGATGCGCCGGCTTGACGGCTCTTTGTTTACAATTGTTGAATTTATTCTCAAAAGAAGCTTGGGAATGTTTATAATTGGGGGTTGAATTTATTCTCAAGTGAAGCTTGGGAATGTTTATAATTGGGTATATGGAATTCTGTATAATGTAGACATAATCAGAATGAATATGTCACTATATATATAGGTAGGTCATTTAATTTTTTGTTTTTTGACCCCATTACAAGTGCCTCCTCGCGGTGTTCCCTGGGTCCCGATATTATTATTATCGGAAGCTAATTTGAGAGGCGATTAACATTAATGCAAACAATATTAAAATTGCAATATTGAATAAATATTTAATAAAATGAGTACGGGGCCTTTTACTGTCGGCCCGCTCGACTGTAGCCTTTCATACTTGTTCTCTTTGTAAGTAACAAATAACTCTTTCTGGCAACACATATGCGAGGTGGCACCACTGTCTATACACCAAATGTTTTTATTTGAATCTTGTGAATTGTGAATTGCCGAAAATGCCGCGTACGAAACTCGCTTGCTCTCGTTCTTCTTGTCTGTTTCATCTTTTTTTCGTTTTGCTGCACTGCACTGATCGGTGACCACGCATACCACAGTTATGGCAATTTCCAGAAAATTTGCTATTCTTCTTAGCGTTCTTAGCTATTCTTTTCACGCGTGGCGCCATGATTCTGCATAAAACGCCTGCTGCGTCTCGTTTTTAGACTCCGTACTCTAAAAAAGAGAAGAGGGGTCTATTAGGTTTGTCAGAAGCGAAATGTGCGTAACAGGCAGAAGGAGGCGTGGCCGACTCCATAAAGTATATATATTCTTGATCAGCATCAACAGCCGAGTCGATATAGCAATGTCCGTCTGTCCGTCCGTCCGTATGATCACCTGGATCATTTAAACTACTAAAGCTAGAGCCACCAAATTTATAATGAAAGTCCGTTATTAAGTCAGGCAGGTTAAGTTTATTTCAAATTTTTGCCACGCCCCTTACCGCCCCTGTAATGAGCAAAAAACCAGACACACCTCGAAAAAATATGTAGTTTTAGACTAATAACTCAGTTACTATGGCACTTAGGAACACCATTTCTGGTAAGCAGGTTGCTAAAGACAGCCTTAATGCAATGCCATTAAAAATCAACCCACACCCTTTTTTCTCATATGAGCTACAAAAAAAATTTAAACTTCAAACCAGGATTTAAGGCATTTAGTCAAATAGTACAGTGTTTGTAATTAATTATTTCTTTAGAGGAATATCATATCAAACTATCCTCCAAGCGGCGTTAAAATCCGTCTATTAACAAGAAAACTAAAAAGTTACAAAATTGATGTAATTTAGCTGCAATTTCGCCGCCTGTGCGACGTCAGCGCTGCTTGTAGACTCTGTGACGTCAGCGCTGCTCGCAGACGCTGCCGTACCGACCAGTGCTAGGCACGCGTACATATATATGTGCATACACATATTTTCAAACGAGTATAAATTAATTTTTTTTTTCGTTTAATAAAAACATATTACATATCAATGAATTTACTTAAGCCGCTTAAACTAAAGAGTGTGTTATTATTAGTATGGCTGCAGTCTATTTCTTTGAAAATCCGCGAGCGTCGAAAGTTCGAGTCCACTAAATTTTTTTATATGTCTACTATATTAATTACGAGTTTTTTTTATTTTTATTTAAACTTATTTTTACTACATGGTATGAAAAGAAAAATTGCACAAACATTTATTAATATGTATATACATACATACACAAATTCATACATATACATATTTTTGCTTATGTTTTGCACTAGTTCAAGGGAATTTTGGTATTTGAACTGCTTATTGCAGTTCAATTGAAGAAAGTTGTTCAGTTAATCGGTATTTAATAGATCATTGGTACCTGTTCCGAACTGATTTTTTTGCTCTGTTTTGAACATGAGTTTTCACCGTTACTTTGCTGGGCGACACACAACTTGCCGCGCTTTTGCATGTATGTATGTGCTGCAAATTGTGTGAAAAATCTTTAACATAATTATTAAATTAATTATACAGTTAAAGTGTGTAATCTAAAATTAATTATAATATTTTAAGTTTGTGTAAAGAGATCAGTTAGTGTTAGTGTTTTATGCCTTTCAAATCTCGTGCATGCGCTTGAGTCTGTATGTGCACTTGCGTTTATCAAACAGTGCAAGCAGTTTACACAGTGGGATAAAACACAACATTAATTGATCTTTTTACTTAATTCATCCGACGGACGGAAACAAACAAGTTGCATGATTGCAATTAAATATACTATTTATTAATAATAACTATTAAGTATGTTCCTATTATTAACACTTAATAATTTCTACTTTATTATTTAGAACTTATCGAACTAATAAATATTTCTTCATTAAGTGCCTTACCATTACACTGACTAAATTCAAATAATTAAATATTAATTTTATAATTTTATTACAATTATATTATTTTACATTTAATGTATAATTGAAAAAATTAATTTTTGGCTTGTGTATATTAAATTATATAATATACATTTTCAATTATTAACATCGCACATTATTATTTTAATATAAATAATTTTATTGTTTTAAATAAAAAATTGTAAATTTATTTTAATTTATTACATTTTATATTTTTTTTTTTCACATTAATTCTAATATACATTTTTTATATTATTTTTTAATTTGGTTGATTCTTCTCATTTAATTTTGTTCATTCTTCTCAGTTCAGAAAGTTTCGAAAATGCCTCGTTTATCTAGACAAACGGCATCTGCGCGCGCTAGAACTCGTCGCCTAAGGAATAGGTTAAACATAAGTGATATAGAGCATCCACAATTAGAGAATGAGAGAAATGCAAACTCTCTTAGAGAACGTAGGGAAAATTCTTCGTGTAGGGACGAAGAACAAGCTAATAATAGTGAGCGTCGTTCATCAAGAAGACTCTCTCATACCATAAGATCTCAGGAGCAAGAACAGAATTCTTTGCAAAGGCTGAATAGAAGGCGGAATCCGATAGTACAGGATACAGAGAGAGTGCAAAACACTCGAGGTAGGAGGCAGGCTCGGACAAGTGACGGGGCTCACGGTGCTGAAAGGCTCCGAGATACAGTTGAGAGAGATGAAAACTCTCAGGCTAGGCGACAGGCACGGACAAGGAATGGGGTCCGGCAAAGGAAAAGGTTGTCCGATCGACAGAGTAGATCGGTCCGTAGAAGTAATCCGGCCGTTCAAGCAGTTGAGAGAGATGAAAATTCTCAGGCTAGGCGACAGGCACGGACAAGGAATGGGGTCCGCCAAAGGGAAAGATTGTCCGATCGACAGAATAGATCCGTCCGTAGAAGTATTCCGGCCGTTCAAGCAGTTGGGAGAGATGAAAATTCTCAGGCTAGGCGACAGGCACGGACAAGGAATGGGGTCCGGCAAAGGGAAAGATTGCCGGATAGACAGAATAGAACAAGGAGAGAGCAAAACTTTACAGAAAGGACAAACGAACAGAGACGTAACACCGAGCTTCGAGCAGCTAGTAGGACAAATGTTGGGCGACGAGTATTAGAAAGAGAAAGGGATAGGATGCAGAGATCGCAAGCTAGGAATAATCCTGTTCGGAGGATTATTGAAAGATATGCTAACACTGCACGAAGACAAAGTGCACGATTGTTAGAGCGGCATGCAACTCTGGACGCGTTAAGACGCCTTAGTCAGAGAGTTAGCCAAAATAGAAGTAGTTTGGAAAGTACGACCACTAACCATACAACACATAGATGCGTCAAACGCATAATTTTTGGAAAGCAAACGCTAGCTTGCTAATGGACCCCCACAGAACTTCGGCAAAAAGCCGAACGCCTAGCGCCCCGGAGAGTTGATCGCGTCTCAGCAAATTCAAAGCAGACGAAAATAAATTTAGTCTGATTCAGTCAGCGAAACGATGAGCACGGCTGTGTCGATTTTGCTCTCGTTTCGTATGTATATGTTTGTCTCTTTCTGGCATGCCAGATACACACATTTTGCGAAGCAACCAGCTCGCTGCAAAAATTTGTGTTTTCGACAAAATAGCGATCGAGCTCGGGTGCCATAAATCTTTTTTAGGCATATGTATGGTTTTAAGCCGGTCGCGAGCAAACGTTCTTGTGGCGCAAGCGACTAGGTGCTTGACTGGCAGGTGGGAGTGAGTGAGTTAAAGTTAAAGTTGCTTATTTTACAAAATAAAAATTATTATTTTACTGATTTTAAATAAAATAATTTTTATATTTTTTGCTGTTTCATCAATAAAAAAAACATTTGCAACAAATTTGAAATCAGCAGGCCCCCAGTGCACAGTGGTTCCGCCCATAGGCCAAAATTAGAAAAAGTCATCACAAGATATTGAAAAAAAAATGAACACTATTTATCTCACAAATGTCCATTCTTAACCAGTGCAAACCGGTTTTTGCTGTTTTTCTAACGGTTCTTTCTAAAAATAGAACCGAAAGCTTGAACACGTGTTCATATTTAACGCACAGCTGCACGCTTAATGACAATAATCTGTTGAAGAGTCAACTTGCAATTCGTCTGGTAATTTATTTAGTGCACATAAATTAATTATTTACAAGTAAGAAAGGCTACAGTCGATCAAGCCGACTGTAAAAGACCCCGTACTCCGTACTAATGCGCATTTGTATTTAATTTGAATTAAAATATAATAACGAAATTTAAAAATTAAAATTTATATGTATATTTTGAATTGATATTTAAAAAAAAGATTAAATTAGCAATTCTCATTGCCAGCATTCGAACCCCAACCCTCAGGCAACGATTTCACATCGCGCCGTAACTCTACCACTCGCACCACGCGCTACTTTCAAGCATGTTCCGCTTATTCGCATTTACATGTTATACATACAAGTACACACTAGTTTGAAATTATGTGTATTCACATATGTATGTATTCGTGCCTAGCACTGGTCGGCACGGCAGCGTCGCAGCGTCGCAGCGACGCAGCGTCTACGAGCAGCGCTGACGTCACACAGGCGGCGAAATTGCAGCTAAATTACATAAACTTTCTAACGTGCTAACTTTTTTGTTAATTGACGGATTTTAACGCCGCTTGGAATATAGTTTAATATGATATTTCTAATTACAACACTGTACTATTTGACTAAATGCCCTAAATCCTGCAAATATTGAGCTTGAAATTTTGAAATTTTTTTTGCTTTTATAAGAAAAGGTGGCGTGGCTGGCCAAAATTTTGAATGACATTGCATTAAGGATGTCTCTAGCAACTCTAGCAACCATGGTGTTCCTAAGTGCCATAGTTACTGAGTTATTTGCCTAAAGCTACATTTTTTTCGAGGTGTGTCTGGTTTTTTGCTCATTGCGGGGGCGGTAAGGGGCGTGGCAAAAATTTGAAATAAACTCAACCTGCGTAAGTTAATAACGGACTTTTATTATAAATTTGGTGGCTCTAGCTTTTGTAATTTAAAAGATCCAGGTGTTCATACGGACGGACGGACAGACAGACGGACATTGCTATATCGACTCGGCTGTTGATGCTGATCAAGAATATATATACTTTATGGGGTCGGCCACGCCTCCTTCTGCATGTTACGCACACTTCGCTTCTGACAAACCTAACAGACCCCTCTACTCTTTTTTTAGAGTACGGGGTCTAAAAATGGATTTTGAAGTTCAAAGAATTTACTTTATACCAAAAATTATTATACTCTCTGCAAGAGTATATTGGGTTTGTGCAAAGTATGTAACAGGCAGAAGGAGGCGTGGCAGACCCCATAAAGTATATATATTATTGATCAACATCACAAGCCGAGTCGATATAGCCATGTCCGTCTGACCGTCTGTCCGTCTGTCTGTCCGTATGAACAAACAGATTTCAGAGATGGCAAGAGCTACAAGTTCGAGCTTGGTGTCAATCGATCACATATTTAGTCAGTCAATACAAGATTTTTTTTTTATTTCGATGACACGCCCCATTCGCCCACAATAAGCAAAAAACTAGACACACCTCGAAAAAAATAGTGGCTTTCGACTAATATCCCAGTAACCATGGCACCTAGGATCACCAATTATGGTATGGTGGTTCCTAGCGACAGCGTTAATGCATTGGCATTTAAATTTTTGGACTGACACGCCCTTTTTCACGGGCATGGGCATTCATGAAAATAATTCCCAACTTTCGTTCCGTTTTTAGACGTTTGTTCATATAGTACAGCATAGTAATTGTATAATTCAAGTGGAGGCTAACTATATAAAACTATTCCTGAAAGGTGCATTAAAATCGGACTATAAACAAGAAAACTGGAAGCGTTACAATATTGATAATTGAACGCAATATGACTACTGAGTGCAAGCGAGACAGAAACATACAAGCGTGATCAAACGTTTTCTCGGCTTGTGTGGCGGCAGCGCAGTCGGCAGTCGCTGGCCGCGCCGAATACACACATACATACAAGTATGAACACATATAATGTCAAACGAATGTGTATTCGCATACAAACAAACAGATGTATGTGTGATTATGTTTAGATTGTTTTTGTTTCAATGTGTTTTAATGCAAGTACAACACATTGTAATATGTCGATACCGATTTTAATAATTTAATCGGGATTAAAATGCAGAGAGTATTATACGGTCGGGCGTGCTCGACTGTACTTTTCTTACTTGTTAATATTGAATTTTTTCTTGAAACTCCAGCATAATTAATGTATTAAGAATCCTTTATATTTGTACCGTTTTTGTGCATGTTTTTTATGTTTACCTAAGCTTTTAGTTGTGTTCCCCCCTTTTCCCCAAAAAGTTTTCTATTTCACATTATTTATCTGTGTTTTAAGATAATAAAAGTGTTAAATTTACTTGCGGAAATTTGCGGATGTGCCTGCAATCTTTAATATACTAACTCATCATCGTCGTGTTTTTCAAGGTCAAATTTGCCCAGCGAAGCCTCTGTGTCGTCTTGTTATTGTTTTGATTCATCTATCGTGTTCGTGTACAATTTTCAATGATAATATAATTTATATCTCTAATTATTTTTAAATAAATCTAATTATTTTTGAATTTATGTTTTTAATTTTTTATTTTGAAAGGCGATACGTATCACTGTGTGATTACACGCCTACGTGTATTTAATTTATGGTGCACAAAAATAGGGACTAAAATTAAAAAACAGCAAAAATTAATCAATTCTGTGCAACTTAAAATTGAGAAGGAGGCCTATGTAGCTGACTTCAGCAAATTAATGAAATCAATTAGTTACGTATGCACGAAGCTTGAAGCGTTTTGGATGTGTTACAACCGCAAAAAATCATCCGTCCTCCAATATCAATGCGCTTGGTTGAATAAAATGGAGTCAATTTTAGTAAACTCATCTAATCAAACATCGGAAAGCGCTCAACTTGGCCGTCTAAGACTTGATTTCGCGGAATGTGTATAACTTATTAGACGATACATTATAAATATTTTTAATAACACTTATAAGATTTCGCTTAAATTTCATAGAATTTAATTGTTATCTTTTTTGTTAAAGTAAGTTATTTGATTGTATGTTGGATATGTGGATTCGCTGTGTAGTGCTATAATAAATCACTTTATCTTTTGGCACTAAATTTTAATATTTTTGTTTATCCTTGGTGAAAATTTCAACTTTTACCACCACTAGAAGTGTTTTTGGCCGCGGCACCATATACCGCGGATCCACTGAGCTATGGCAGCCATATGATAACATGCTCCGATTGGTCCAATTTTTTCACAATAATTTTGAAACATTTTTCTAGAATTATCATGAAAATTTCATTGCGATATCATCACTAGAAGTATTTTTGGCCGCGGCTCAGTACAAGCCGAACCACTGTGCAGTGGCGGAAACGTCCATTATTACTTTAATTATTCCTCCATTACGAGTCGCCTGTGTGCATTCAATAACCGATTACAAGCTCCATTACTTTCTTAAGGAATGGCCGCGTTTTCTACCGAGTGCACGAAAACATAGAATTTTGTAAACCAGGAAGTAATGCAGAGACGAAGTTTAAACTTCGGCTCTCCATTACGTATGCATATACTTTTTGAATTATTGTAAAGCACGAATTCCGCAACCTGAAGAAAACGCAGCTTACAATTTCAAAAACGCTTATGGGTTAGTAATGTGCGTACATTAAAACTCAATATACCTGCAACCCATTTTCCGACTATATAAAATGGTTTACTTCTTTGTTAAGTATTTGCGGAAATAATTGATTACTAATTTAAATAAATAAACGCTTCAGTAATGTAGGATCAGTGCTGCAAAATCTACGTATTTTTACGTAGATCTACGTATTTTCAGCCCCGATCTACGTATCTACGTATAGAGCTCCCAAATCTACGTATTTTTTTAAAATTGTACAAAAAAAAATTTTAGCAAATTTTTTTTTAGATATAAACAAGAATTTAAATGTTTAATTTAAAAGTAAACGAGTAATTTGCAATTTACCAACACTAACAGTGTGCTAGCAGCAGGCTTTAGTCAAGATGTTGCCTAATGTTGCCAGAAAGAACAGGCTGGCAACGATATTCATTATTCTCAGCTGTGCAGCACATGTAAATTTTTGTCGCGATAAAAAGTTCCTAAAGTTTGGTTGTTTTTATATTGATCTCAAATGGAAAACTACTCTTCTATAAGCAGTGAAAGCGATAAGGAGCAATCCACCACTCCCACAAAGAAACGGAAACGCCACTATGACATGAAATATTCGGATAGTTGGGAGCACGACAAAAAATATTGCGGCTGGCTGAAAAGAAGCGTCAAAGGTAGCAATTTTTTCTTTTGCAAAATTTGCAAAATAGACTTAAAATGTGGTGCAGGTACAAGAGTTCTAGATAATCACGTAAATTGTACAAAACATAAGAACAACGAGAGAAGTATGTATTTTGTTTATTCATTTGTGTCTGTTGTCTTCGAGTTTGTTATGTCTGTATCTTAATTTATGTTTTTATGTGTTTTTAACAACTTGTCCTTGTGCAGGAGGAACTAAACCCAGTGTTTATTCAACAAACGTTATACATATTTTTAATGCATATATATAAATATTTTTAATACATTAATTTCAAGGCGTCCATCAACCAACAATTTTATCTATGTTGCCTGACACAGCTTTAACTACTTTTAAAAACAACATAAAGAGCGCCGAAATAAAAATGTCTTTATTTTTGGCAAAGCATAATTTGCCATTTTCCTTGGCCACCGATTTACAAGATCTAATTCAAAGTATCGACAAGGACTCAAAAATAGCTGCAAAATTACAATTCGGACGTGGTAAAGCTCATGATATTATAACACATGTTACTGGACAAGTGGCAGAAGATCATATAATTAACCGTTTAAAAAACAACAAATTCTCGTTAATCGTTGACGAGAGCACCGACAGGTCTACCACAAAACATTTGGCGCTTATTGCAAGAACTGCAATCAACTTTAAAGTTAAAGATAATTTTTTAGGCCTCTTAAAAGTCTCCAGCAGCACTGCCTCTGATTTGCACAATGACTTAGTATCATTTTTCGAAGAAAAAAAACATTCCATTTAAAGAAAACATGATTGCCTTTGCAGCAGATGGGACGAATTCAATGTTTGGTCACCACCATTCTCTGTCAAAATTGCTATCAGACGATATTCCTGATTTATTTCTTATGAAGTGCATTTGCCACTCCTTTCATCTTTGTGCCTCATATGCTTGTAAGGAGCTTCCACGCAATATTGAGGACTTCGCTCGCGAAGTGTATACATTTATACAAAACAGTCCGAAACGTATTGCGGCCTTTTAAGAATTCCAAGCTTTTGTGAACGTAAAGCCACACAAATTATTAAAACCGTGTCAAACAAGGTGGCTTTCTTTGATGCAAGTAGTAAAAAGACTGTTGGAACAACTACCGGCATTAAAGTTATATTTTCAAGAAGCTGTGTTGAACGACCGATTACGTTCCGCCGAACCTATTCTAAAAATGTGCATCGAGCCAACCACTGAATTTTATTTAGAATTTCTGAATTTTGTGTTGCCAATTTTTAACGAACTGAATTTGGAGATGCAATCAGAAAGCCCCAAGCTGTATTTGCTTTACGAGAACGTTTTTCGTGCCTATAAAACAATAATGGAATGTTTCATAAAGCCAGAACACATAGAATTGTCTGAGGAGGAACCCGAACAAAATAGCAACGAAAAAGCGGCTTTGGAATCAAAAATTTTGAATTGCGAATTTGAAAATTCCGATCTACACTTGGACTTTAATGACATTTATTTGGGAGGCAATGTGGCTGTCCTAACTCTTCAAAAAAAGCGGAACCATTGATTGTGCGAATTTATTATTATTTCGGCAAAATTGTCTTAAGTTTTTTATTGAGAGTCTTCGTCAAATAAAAAAGCGCTTCCCATTTAACAACGAACACATGCAAAAAATGAAGCAATTGCAGTTCTTAAATCCTGCAGTATTCTTAAACAAGAAATTATTACGCAACATACCATCGATTACACAAGCTGCACTTTCATTTCCAGGTAACTACTTTAAAATTTATTGTTTTATATAACCTCTAATAAACATGCATTTTCATGACAGGACTGTGCACGCGAAATTTCAATGAGCTCGACAGGGAGTGGCGTATCTTACGGAATACAGATCTGCCCTTTACTGGCGAAGATGCTAAGGAAGTAGAGATTTGGGCGTATATTGCAAATATTAAAAAAGGCGATGGTTCCCTTCTTTTTCCTTTTTTGTCAGAGTTTGCTCAAAATATTTTAACATTGCCGCATAGCAGCGCAAATGTTGAAAGAATTTTTTCTGAGATAACTTTAATTAAAACGAATAAAAGGAATTGTTTAGGCACAGAAACCCTAAAAGGATTATTATTCACAAAAGACCATTTAAAGCAAATATCATCTGAGCCATCGAAAGAGCACCTAAGCTATTTTAATAAAAATATTCACTCTTAAATATTAAAAAAAATGTTAATTTTATTAATAAAAACTTATATGTAAACAAATATGGCATATATATAATTAAAATACCCTTTATAATTGGCTTTGTTTGACTTTAAAAAAAAAAATACGTAGATCTACGTATTTGACCAAATTTTGGCTACGTAAAAATACGTAGATTTTTAGTTCAAGCTACGTATAAAAAAAAATTTCATTTTGCAGCACTGTGTAGGATTTTTTTTATTAAATTAAACATTTTTGTATTTCTAATAATTATTATATGTTATGTCATATCACTTAACCTACGTTCTAGCTTAAATTAAATGTAGTATGTTTTTAACATCTAGTAATTATCTAAATCTATATTTATTATGTATTAATTATTTTACGTCCTTAAAATATATTTGAGTCTTACATATCTACATACATATCTAATTATTTATATACTATCTTAAATACTATTTTTTTTCCAATTTGCTGTCAAATTTTTGTTTTGCCAGACGACGATATTTTTGAACCCGAAAGCAGTTCCTTATTGTGATGATGTAGCTTTTGTGTGTCCAGCCTTCGGTTTGTATAGCATCTGTTAATTAAACATTATTAATTGTTGTCATTAAAATTAAGATAATTTATGCATACCAGATAGAGCATCGTTCAAATACTAAAACTTCTTGAACGGCTCTTTTCCGTTCAGGCCGTCATAATTTAGGTTTGGAATTATTGTGCTTCCAATTACTGAATCGAAATGTTTTACAATATTTCCCTTAGAAATATTTCGAAGAATTCGCACCTGTATATAAAATTTAAAGAAGAAATCGTTAAGTTCAATTATTTTACATTAAAGACATAATATACTTACAAAAGTTTCTTTATCATCCTTTATTTTATTCTCCACTTTCGAAAGGTCATCCATTGTTTCTATTGGGAACATATTCGAACAAGATGATGGCGTGTCATCGACAGTTAATTTTTATAATATTGTTAGTATTTCTAACTGTCGATTTTCGATAGTTGCCAGCGTCTTCTTCATATCCTTTACATCTTGTTCTATCCTCTCCAAACGGTCGCCTTTGGTCTCATCCATATCAAACTCAGAAGACTCCACTAAAAAGTTTTTCTTGAACATATCTTAAAAACAAATGAATTGGTTAATAATAATTATGTCTGCGAGTGTATAATAGGAATAAAAACTAAATTTTCTTTATATGGCAAGCACATATATTTATAATTTATTTTACTAAGAGGAACAAGTTCTTCGTCTAGTAGTTTTGTTGTTGTTTGAACAAGACCTATTGTTTTTGAATTAATTGGCTCAGTGTAAAAAGGCTGAGGACCCTCAAAGCGTCGACATTGAGCAAACTTTTCGTTGTCAACATCAACGAATTGTACTATGGCGGACGGACTACAAGGTGGGATGCAGCAATAATTGTTGGGACTTTTAGTTGAAAGTGTCAATTTTATAGAAACCCACTTCGTTATTTGACCAGCTTTGTTTCTATGGAATGACGTACTGCATTTGACATTTTTGCTTTCTTTAAAT
This sequence comes from Drosophila dunni, assembly GCA_018152125.1. Classification (NCBI taxonomy): domain Eukaryota; kingdom Metazoa; phylum Arthropoda; class Insecta; order Diptera; family Drosophilidae; genus Drosophila; species Drosophila dunni. The sequence continues at coordinate 11,311 of JAECXC010000675.1, read as the reverse complement.
GAATATTTATTATTAATTTGCTGGGGAATGTTAATCGGGCACTTGATTGATTTTTTGACTTCCTGCATAAAATTTTCGAATTTATATGCAGTTAAGTCCTGAAAATATCCAGTTTCTTGGACAGACACACAAATATGCAATACATTATGAACATTAAAGGAAACATTATGATTGCCATATTTAAGAGCAAACGTGCTCACAAAATACTCAAAAATTTGTTGAATTATTTCTATATTAGTATTATATTGGGATTTTGTTAATAACAGCCTATAACCAGCGTGCAACAGGAGTAAATTATAATAAATGTCTTCTGGTACTAAATATTTAAGGAGCACTATTGATATATAGACTTCGGGGCTTTCTGTGGAACTCAGACGGAACAAAAGCTGTTATTGAAAGGCTGCGTCTATTAATTTCTACTTTATGCTCATGGGAAAATTTGCAGTCTTTGACTGAATTACTGTAAATTAATTTCAAAATTTTTTTTGTTACTCCTAAGTCTATTAGATGCATTGCATCTAAAGGAAACTGTGTAATCATACCAATACCTAGTTTCTCTAAAACCATTTCATTAGAAAGAAAATAGTTTTGGTGATGATCCACATATTTCCTTGACGTGTAGTCACTATGTGTTATTTGAACTGCTCTGCTTGTAGAATACTCTGTAAAATTTCCTAATCGAGTGCCTACTTGCGTGCATTTCATACATCCGTTGAAGGATGAATGACCTTTTAGGCCACATATAAACGCTTTAGCGGGGGCATCGCATATAAATGTAACATTGGGATGGAACGCAACGAAATGGCAACACCATATATGGAGGAAACGAAGGGATGGAATGCAACGGGATGGCAACCCCATACATGGAGGAGAGAAAGAGAATAAGAAAAAGAGGAGTGGGAAAGAAGTGGTCGTCGAGCGTGGCGGTTGAAGATCTTAAGTCCCGAGTACCTAAGTTGCAAGTTGTTCGTACGTTGTGGAAAGAGTCATCAAATTCGTATTGCGGCATTTTGTTGAAGTTGGTCATTTATTTCTATTCACTTGAACTTTGTAATACCTAATTTAACTATTCATTGAATTACTGATTAATAAACATTCTACATAAATGACTTGCACTTAACTTTTAGTTCACTCGATCCTACCTTTATACCGTCTAACTCGATGCGTTGCAACTCCTGAACAAAATCGTTTAAAAAAAACATTTGGATTAACGGGTTTTTGAATTCCTACAAATGTTCCAATCATGAATACTTCACTATGTGGAACATTTGAGAAGTGCCAATATTGGCCAAAGACCCATGCGTGAAATTTGAAAAGAGGTAGGCCGTCAATTCCAACATCCATTTCGAGATTTTGGTGTTGTTCAAAAATGTTTTTATTATTTTGAACATAGTTCTCGATGCCTAGGTGTAGATAGCTTCCCAGAGCTATTGTCCTTAAAACAGTTTTCTCTCGACGGTTAAAGAAGCATTCTACAGAGCCAGGAACATCGATCCCTGAACCAACCAGAATCTTCAACAATGCACGAACACAGCTTCTAGCTGGGCTGAACTTAACATACAAGTCTGCGTATGTTGCGATAACTAAATCCTCTTTTTGTAGACATGTTGCAAAAATAACACTAACCGAATAGCACTTTAAAATTATCCTTCTTAAAAAACACTAATTTGCACACTGACGTTATAGCTGTTTTTATATTTATACATATATTTTATATATTAGTATATTATTTATTTATTTTAATGTTATTTATTATTAAAACTGTTAAAACTGGCTTGATTGTAAGAATTTTAATTAATATTTATGGGAATGTATTTACTTTTGTAATAAATTGTATGCAACAAGCCAATTTTTACATATATTTAATGCAAATAACTATTTACTCACTGCGAAATACTTTCCTCAAAAATCACGTCCACACAGTAGAACAAAATCGAAAAAGTAACGCGGCGCGGCGATTAAATCGAATGCAAAAATCATCACACATATGCAATTTTACACTTGTATTTACACACATTAAAACTATGCACACAAAAGGAATAGGCAAAGACACACAAAAAACGGCACGCGTACTTCTTTCGTTTGTGTTTTTTGTCTTTGCCTATTCCTTTTGTGTGCATAGTGTTAATGTGTGTAAATACAAGCATTAACCATACAACACATAGATGCGTCAAACGCAAGATTTTTTGAAAGCAAACGCTAGCTTGCTAATGGACCCCCACAGAACTTCGGCAAAAAGCCGAACGCCTAGCGCCCCGGAGAGCCGATCGCGTCTCAACAAATTCAAAGCAGACGAAAATAAATTTAGTCTGATTCAGTCAGCGAAACGATGAGCATGGCTGTGTCGATTTTGCTCTCGTTTCGTATGTATATGCTTGTCTCTTTCTGGCATGCCAGATACACACATTTTGCGAAGCAATCAGCTCGCTGCAAAAATTTGTGTTTTCGACAAAATAGCGATCGAGCTTGGGTGCCATAAATCTTTTTTAGGCATATGTATGCTTTTAAGCCGGTCGCGAGCAAATGTTCTCGTGGCGCTGGGGACTAGGCGCTTGACTGTCGAACGAAGATTGTGAGCTCAAGTTCCAGGCCTGCTGATTTCAAATTTGTTGAAAATGCTTTTTTTTATTGATGAAACAACAAAAAATATAAAAATTATTTTATTTAAAATCAATAAAATAATCATTTTTATTTTGTAAAATAAGCAACTTTAAAGCAATCTTAAATGTGTAAACAAATCAGAACGAGCAGACCGAGATTTGAACTCGCTCACTCCCCCACTTGCCAGTCAATCACCTAGTCCCCAGCGCCACGAGAACATTTGCTCGCGACCGGCTTAAAAGCATACATATGCCTAAAAAAGATTTATGGCACCCAAGCTCGATCGCTATTTTGTCGAAAACACAAATTTTTGCAGCGAGCTGGTTGCTTCGCAAAATGTGTGTATCTGGCATGCCAGAAAGAGACAAGCATATACATACGAAACGAGAGCAAAATCGACACAGCCATGCTCATCGTTACGCTGACTGAATCAGACTAAATTTATTTTCGTCTGCTTTGAATTTGTGGAGACGCGATCGGCTCTCCGGGGCGCTAGGCGTTCGGCTTTTTGCCGAAGTTCTGTGGGGGTCCATTAGCAAGCTAGCGTTTGCTTTCAAAAAATCTTGCGTTTGACGCATCTATGTGTTGTATGGTTAGTGATACAAGTGTAAAATTGCCACACAAAAAACGGCACGCGTACTTCTTTCGTTTGCGTTTTTTGTCTATGCCTATTCCTTTTAATTCCAGAACGAAATTACGCTGTCGCAACGACACAACGAAAGACGAAAATCGTTTGTGGATTAGAGGGGAAGGGGCATACAAAAACGAAGTTCACAACAGCTCGGTTCTTTCGTACGAGTAGTCGTTTTTATTTTGTCCATTACGAATGCGTTGCTAAAAAATCTCGCAGGTAATGGAATACTTTAACTCTCGTACGTAATGGATTATTTCGACCGACCTCATTTAGCTCGTCGCCACTGGGCCTGGAACTCGAGCTCACAATCTTCGTTCGCCAGTCAAGCGCCTAGTCATCAGCGCCACGAAAACATTTGCTCGCGACCGGCTTAAAACCATAGATATGCCTAAAAAAGATTTATGGCAATCAAGCTCGATCGCTATTTTGTCGAAAACACAAATTTTTGCAGCGAGCTGGTTGCGTTGTAAAATGTGTGTATCTGCCATGCCAGAAAGAGACAAACATATACATACGAAACGAGAGCAAAATCGACACAGCCATGCTCATCGTTTCGCTGACTGAATCAGACTAAATTTATTTTCGTATGCTTTGAAGTTGCTGAGACGCGATCGACTCTCCGGGGCGCTAGGCGTTCGGCTTTTTGCCGAAGTTCTGTGGGGGTCCATTAGCAAGCTAGCGTTTGCTTTCCAAAAATTATGCGTTTGACGCATCTATGTGTTGTATGGTTAGTGGTAGGACCTTAGAAAATAGCCGAAATGCTGAACGTATCAGAGCGAATCGTACGAATATTTCTCAGGACGATATTGAACCCTGCTTAACCTTATTAGAAGCTCAAATTAGAAGTTTTAATAGTTTAGTAAAGCTGGGTCCAAATCAGGTTTGCCTTTGTTGCAAAGGACTGTGGTTTCCCCATCAACTCAGCAGAATTTCTCGTGGTTTTATTGAAAGTCACAAAGAATTTAGCGCTGAAATTTTAAGTCTTTCGAATGAGTTTTCATCTGGGGAAGACATTTATAAATTCTGCAACACTTGTTGCAGAAATATAAAAGCTGGAAGGAAACCAAAATTTTTTATTACAAATGGCTTAGATTTTCCAGATCTTCCCGATTGCCCTAAAGGTTTAACTCCTTTAGAAGAGCGACTTATTTCTCCTCGACTACCATTTATGGTCATTAAAGCCTTAGGTGTCGGTCGCCAAAGTGCAATCAATGGAGCTGTAGTAAATGTTCCAATTCCAGTTAGCAGTATCGTGACTTCCCTTCCACGAGCCTTTCATGAAGCAGAAGTAATACAGCTCCACCTTAGACGTAGGATGGAATATAACCATGATTTCATGGCTGAAACCATTAGGCCCTTAAATATAGCAGAAGCAATTAGGTTTCTAGTAACTACAGACCACATGTAAAGCACAATATAGTCTTAAATGAACAGTGGATTTCAAATTTTTCTTCCGATACTGTTCCATTCATAGCCTCTCAAGCAGATGCTGAGCTAGTTGAACAGCTCAATCGAGAGTTTCAACAACCTTTTCAACCTGAAGGGGATGTTGAAACAGAGGAGCTTAATCCTGGGGGTCAAGAAACTCTGCTTGAAAATATTCAGATAGACAATGTTGCCGTAATTGCTCCTGGCGAAGGCCAAAGACCCCTAGACATGATTATGGATGCTGAATGTGAGGAATTAGCATTCCCTTCCTTATATTCTATTTGATAGGAGGTTGCAGAATTGATTAGTTGTTCTTCAATTATAAGAAGTTAGAGCTCATTACTATTAGAAACAATACTTCCATTTGCTTGAGAATGCACACTGCCTCACGTCCCATAACAGTTTCTAACGCTCTTAATGAAGAACATATGGACCATCTTATTCGCCACGATGATGGCTATAGGGTCCTGAAAGGTATTCGCACGTCTCCTGCTCATTGGGAAGCAGAAAAAAGAAAGGTGTTGGCCATGATTCGTCAGTTTGGGCTACCAACTTTCTTTATTACTTTTCGGCTGCAGAAAGTAGGTGGTTAGAGCTGCTTGTCCTTTTGAAAAAGAATGTGGGCAAGCAAGAAGTTACAGAGGAAGATTCATCAATGTTGCCTTCAAATAAGAAAGTGCGATTGGTCCGCACTGATCCTGTAACATGTTCTCGATATTTTGATTATCGGTTTAGGCAATTATTTAAACTAATGAAAAAGCAGTGTTGTATTTTTGGTCAACATAGGGTCGTCATGTTCTACTGGGTAGTAGAATTTCAACAGAGAGGCTCACCCCATATACATGGGATGTTTTGGCTGAAAGATGGCCCACAAATTGATTTGAACAATGTCGATTCTATTCCTCCAGTAATAGACTTCATTGATCAATTTATTAGTACAGATGTAACAGATGTAAGCCTTTCTCCATATATAGAATACCAAAAGCACAAGCACGGGCATTCATGCACACGTGAAGTGAGAGGAAACTCTATTTGTCGCTTTGGTATTTCATATTTCCCAATGCCTCAAACTCAATTACTAAATCCTCTGCCTGAAGAAACTCATCAAATTGCTCAGCATCGTCAAAATTTAAAAAATATTAACAACTTTTTAAATTTGTCTTTCGATGCTGACATTATTGATCAGCTAAGCGTTTTTGAAAATTTTCTAGCTCATGATCGAGTGAACCTCTCTTACGAGGACTATATATATGCCATTAGATCTGGTTTGAAGAAACCACAAATTCTCCTCAAAAAGAACATTTGCTGCTATAAATGTTAATGCGTATAATAAACCCATTCTTTCAATGCAAAGAGCCAATATTGATATTCAGTTTATATTGGACCCTTCAGCTGCAAAGCTATATTATTAATTATATTAATAATTGAGTACATTTATGTTGACTCTTCTTCAAAACAATTATGATTTCGACAATTAAAATTTTTTTTCAAACCTTATTTTAGAATCACTTACATTTTAATCTTTGATGTTGTTTTTCTTTGCGAAAAACTTAATCGATTTTGATTGGAATAACATTTATTGACTTCTACTTCAAAATAATAATATGATTTCGTATGTAATTTAAAATTTTGTTCAGCTTTTGCTTTTCCATTTTTAGGGTGTTTCTAGTCATCCTACACGATTTAGACCTTATTTGGAATCACCACATTTTAGCCCTTATGTTGATTTTCTGAGAAAACTTAACGATTCTGGATTCGAATACCATTTATATTGGACTCTACTTCAAAATAATTATGATTTCGACAATTTATAATTTTGTTCAACTTTTTTTGGTTTTTTCCATTTTTATCATTTTTATCATCCTACAAGATTTAAGACCTTATTTTGGAATCACCACATTTTAAGCTTTGATATTGATTTTCTCTGAGAAAACTTAATCGATTTTGGATTGGAATACCATTTATATTGACTCTACTTCAAAATAATTATGATTTCGACAATTTAAAATTTTTTTCAACTTCTTTTGGTTTTTTTCCATTTTAGGCGTTCTAGTCATCCGACACGATTTTAGACCTTACTGTGGAATCACAACATATTTAGCCTTATTTTTGTTTTCCTCCGTGTGAAAACTCAACCGATTTTGGATTGGAATATCATTTATATTACCTCTACTTCAAAATAATTATGATTTCGACAATTTAAAATTTTTTTTCAACTTTTTTTGGTTTTTTCCCATTTTTAGGCGTTCTAGTCATCCTACACGATTTTAGACCTTATTTTGGAAATCACCACATTTTGAGCTTTGATCCTGATTTTCTCTGTGAAAACTTAATCGATTTTGGATTGAAGTGCTATTTATATTAACTCTACTTCAAAATAATTATTATTTCGATAATTTAAAATTTTTTAACAATTTTTTTGGTTTTTTCATTTTTAGGCGTTTCTAGACGATTTTAGACATTGGAATCACAACATATTAAGCTTTATTCTTGATTTTCTCTGAAAAAAAATCGATTTTGGATTGGAATACCATTTATATTGACTCTACTTCAAAATAATTATTATTTCGACAATTTAAAATTGTTTTCAACATTTTTTTTGTTTTTCCATTTTTACCCGTTTCTAGTCGTTCAAGACGATTTTAGACCTTACTTTGGAAGCACAACATTTCAAGCTTTGATCTCAATTATCACTGTGAAAACTCAAAAGATTTTGGATTGGAATATCATTTATATTAACTCTACTTCAAAATAATTATGATTTCGACAATTTAAAATTGTTTTCAACTTTTTTTTGTTTTATCCATTTTTAACCGTTTCTAGTCGTTCTAGGCGATTTTAGACCTTATTTTGGAATCACCACATTTTAAGCTTTGATCTTGATTTTCTCTGAGAAAACTCAAAAGATTTTGGATTGGAATACCATTTATATTGACTCTACTTCAAAATAATTATGATTTCGACAATTTAAAATTTTGTTCAACTTTTTTTGGTTTTTTCCATTTTTAGGCGTTTCTAGTCATCCTACACGGTTTTAGACCTTATTTTGGAATTCACCACATTTTAAGCTTTGATATTGATTTTCTCTGAGAAAACTTAATCGATTTTGGATTGGAGTACTATTTATATTGACTCTACTTCAAAATAATTATGATTTCGACAATTTAAAATTTCATTAGACCTTATTTGGAACACATTTTTTAGCTTTGATCTTGATTTTCTCTGTGAAAACTCAAAAATTTTGAATTATATTGAATTTAAAATATGATTTTCGACATTTAAAAATTTTTAACTTTTTTTGGTTTTTCCATTTTTAGGCGTTTCTAGTCATCCTAATTTTAAGACCTTATTTTGGAATCAACATTTTTTGAGCTTTATTCTTGATTTTCTCTGAGAAAACTAATGATTTTGGATTGGAATACCATTTATATTGACTCTACTTCAAAATAATTATGATTTCGACAATTTAAAATTTTGTCAACACTTTTTTTGTTTTTTCCATTTTTAGGCGTTTCTAGTCATCCTACACGATTTTAGACCTTATTTTGGAATCACCACATTTTGAGCTTTGATCTTGATTTTCTCTGTGAAAACTTAATCGATTTTGGATTGGAAGTACCATTTATATTGACTCTACTTCAAAATAATTATGATTTCGACAATTTAAAAATTTTTTTCAACTTTTTTTTTGTTTTTTCCATTTTTAGGCGTTTCTAGTCGATCCTATTTAAGACATATTTGGAATTCACAACATTTTAAGCTTTGATCTTGATTTTCTCTGTGAAAACTCAAACGATTTTGGATTGGAATACCATTTATATTGACTCTACTTCAAAATAATTATGATTTCCACAATTTAAATTTTTGTTCAACTTTTTTGGTTTTTTTCATTTTTTAGGTATTTCTAGCCGTTCCTACACGATTTAAGACCTAATTTTGGAATACCACATATTGAGCTTTAATCTTGATTTTCTCTGTGAGAACTCAAACGATTTTGGATTGGAATACAATTTATATTGACTCTACTTCAAAATAATTATGATTTCGACAATTTAAAATTTTTTTTCAACTTTTTTTTGTTTTTTCCCATTTTTACGCGTTTCGTAATCTGACACGATTTTACGACTTTTTGAACACCAATTTAGAATTTTGATTTTCCATTTTTTATTTACCCGTTTGTAGTCGTCTAGACGATTTAAATTAAATACTTTGAAATCGACAATTTAAAATTTTTTTCAACTTATTTTTTGGTTTATCCATTTTTTAACCCGTTTTTCTAGTCGTTCTAGGCGATTTTAGATTAATTTACTTTGATAATCACAACATTTTCAAGCTTTGATCTTGATTATCACTGTGTAAACTCAACAGATCTCGGATTATCATTTATATTAACTCTTCTTCGAAAATAATTATAATTTGCCAATTTAAAATTTTTGATTATCTCTGTAAAAACTTAATCATTTTTTGGATTTGAATACCATTTTAAGGTTGATTTCTCAGTCGTTCTTAACGATTTTAAACCTAATTTTGGAAAACACCAACATATTGAGCTTTATATCTTGATTTTCTCTGTGAAAAACTTAATCGATTTTGGATTGGAATACCATTTATATTGACTCTACTTCAAAATAATTATGATTTCGACAATTTAAAATTGTTTTCAACTTTTTTTGTTTAATCTATTTTTACCCGTTTCTAGTCGTTCTAGACGATTTTAGAAATTATTTTTATATCACAACATTTCAAGCTTTGATCTCAATTATCACTGTGAAAACTTAACAGAGTTAAGATTGGAATATCATTTATATTAACTTTACTTCGAAATAATTATTATTTCAACAATTTAAATATTTTAAAATTTTTTTTTTGGTTTTTTCATTATACCCTTGCAGGGGGTATATTGTTTTTGTCACGAAGTTTGTAACGCATTGAAGGAGGCGTTTCCGACCACATGAAGTATATATATTCTTGATCAGCATCAACAGCCGAGTCGACATAGCCATGTCCGTCTGTCTGTCCGTCTGTCCGTCTGTTTCTATGCGAACTTCTCTCTCAGTTTTAAAGCTATCTTAATGAAACTTGGTACATATGTGTATCCTCTCTGCACGCAGATCATTTGTAAAAATCGGACAGATCGGACTACTATATCATATAGCTCCCATAGGAACAATGAAATGTATGAACATTTTCGGTGTCTATTGACCGATTTCAACCAAATTCACGCTATATGCATTTATAATCGTTCTTCGGCTGTTGACCAAATTTTATCCAAATCGGACCACTATATCAAATAGCTTCCATAGGAACAATCGGTTGAAAATGCTTAGTATGAACATTTTCGGTGTCTATTGACCGATTTCAACGAAATTCACGGGGAATGTATTTCTTATTGTCCCCCATCTGTTGACTAATTTTCATTCAAATCGGACCACTATATCTCATATAGCTCCCATAGGAACAATCGGTTCAAATGCTTACCATGAACATTTTCGGTGTCTATTGACCGATTTCAACGAAATTCACACAGAATATATTTCTCATTGTCCCCCATCTGTTGACCAAATTTCAAATCGGACTACTATATCATATAACTAGCATAGAAATAATTGGTTAAAAAAACCAAATTAATGCAATATTCATGACTGCAAGGGTATTTAATCTTAAGCGAGCTGAAGTTAACCGTTTTTTTATGTTTATGTTAACTCTACTTCAAAATAATTATGATTTCGACAATACAACATTTTTTTCAACTTTTTTTTGGTTTTTTCCATTTTAAGGCGTTCTAGTCATCCTACACGATTTTAGACCTTATTTTGAAATCACCACATTTTGAGCTTTGATCTTGATTTTCTCTGTGCAAGCTTAATCGATTTTGGATTGGAGTACTATTTATGTTGACTCTTCTTCAAAACAATTATGATTTCGACAATTAAAAATTTTTTTCAAACCTTATTTTAGAATCACTACATTTTAATCTTTGATGTTGTTTTTCTTTGCGAAAACTTAATCGATTTTGGATTGGAATAACATTTATATTGACTCTACTTCAAAATAATTATGATTTCGACAATTTAAAATTTTGTTCAGCTTTTTTTGGGTTTTTCCATTTTTAGGCGTTTCTAGTCATCCTACACGATTTTAGACCTTATTTTGGAATCACCACATTTTTAGCCCTTATGTTGATTTTCTCTGAGAAAACTTAATCGATTCTGGATTCGAATACCATTTATATTGACTCTACTTCAAAATAATTATGATTTCGACAATTTAAAATTTTGTTCAACTTTTTTTGGTTTTTTCCATTTTTAGGCGTTTCTAGTCATCCTACAAGATTTAAGACCTTATTTTGGAATCACCACATTTTAAGCTTTGATATTGATTTTCTCTGAGAAAACTTAATCGATTTTGGATTGGAGTACTATTTATGTTGACTCTACTTCAAAATAATTATGATTTCGACAATTTAAATTTTTTTTCAACTTCTTTTGGTTTTTTTCCATTTTAACGCGTTCTAGTCATCCGACACGATTTTAGACCTTACTGTGGAATCACAACATATTTAGCCTTATTTTGTTTTTCCTCTGTGAAAACTCAACAGATTTGGATTGGAATATCATTTATATTACCTCTACTTCAAAATAATTATGA